>PISX010035505.1:0-12843 GCA_004024625.1 Mellivora capensis | reverse complement strand
ATCTACTTTATTTAGTGGTCATAGAACTACTCAGATTTATGTAGATTGTCTATTTCTTTCAGATCACTTTTGGTGACTTAATTCATGAAGACTTACGACAAACCTCAGGGGTCATATTCTGCAGAAAGCCTTCTGTGATCACCCCTTGCCCATAAGGATCAAATTATTCTCTTGTTAGCTCCTTCATAACACTGACATTCATTCATTCAAAAAATATTTATTGAGCATGTACTATGTGTATTCTTCTATATGCTGGGGAAACAACAGTGAACCAAGCAGGCAAAAATCCTTGTTTGCACAAAATCTACATCCTCGTAGAGGCAGGCAGGCAATAAACACAACAAATGAATGAATTACGTGATATCCTGGAGAGAAAAACCCAAAACAAAAGGGTGCCAAGGCAGGAAGGACCGCAAGTTGTAACAAACAGTCAGAAATGTCATTGTATGCACTTTCTTCACGTAAGAGACCTTTATTCATGGGTGCTGGTACTGGGATTACAGTAGAGGACTAAACCGACAAATTTAGTTCTTGCTTCTATGTTTCTATTTTAGTGGGAGACAGGCAATAAATAAGTAAAAATCAACTCAACATTATAGCTATTGATGGAAATCAGCAGGTGCGTTGACAGAGTAGGGGAAGCCTTTCTCGAATGGGGTGATTAAGGAGGACCCTTTGAGGGGGTGGCCTTGAAGCTGGCATCTGATGGAGAGTGACAGGCAGTGGTGTCCAGAGCCCTCCTCAGATGACCTGGTCATCTCCAGTCTCTTCCACTGGACTATGAGCTCCCCGAAGGAAGATAGGAATTATTTGTGTGGGTATCCCTGACCTAGCATAGGGCTTGGCACGTGGTAGCTGCCCAACAAATGGGAGCTGAACTGTTAGGTATAGGAAATCTAGGGTAAACATTTGAAAACTTCTATAAACCGGCTAGAAGAATCCCTTTATAAAGGAAATAGCCACCCTCTACTCCACAAAGACTAATAGTGCCTGCACTGGGTTACCATCCCATAAGCACTTGCTTCCTTGTCTCAGGAAGCTTGGCAGGACCCATGGGCTGATTTGCACTCCGAGAAGAAGAATGCCCTCCTCTGAGATGCGCCATCAAAACCGTGACAGCAGCGGGAATCAGCCAGACAGCTCTGTGTTTCTTGGTTTGGTAGCAACATCCCAGCGGCTTTTCCGCCAGTTGGCTTCATGCAGCTGTCCTCGGATGGGTCAGAAGTGTGTTTACGTGCCTGGGCAATTCCATCATTTGGCTAATGCCTCGCAAGGGAAGTGGACATTTGGAGGCGTCAGGAAAACAAGCTTTTTTAAAATACGCAAATAATAACAATGTCTTGATCCATATTTACTTACGCTTTGTCAGCATGGGTTTCCGAGAATTTAGACCCTGCTCATTTCTCCCATGTGTTCTTCAGGAGGTCTTATCTCCACTGGGCATACCAGAACCCTCCTCTGCTAAAGCAAAAACTAAAAAGAAATCTCCAGCTGCTGTTAGTAAAAAAGAGTCATGGACAGTTTAGGACAGAATATAAAGAATTACAAATGTGCAGGATCAAGCAGGTCCCTTCTCAAAACACGCCGGTTATCAACCGGCACTGTTTGGTCTAACCCAATCTTTGCACGCCAGCCATTTCCTGATTCCTACAGGAGCCCCTGGCGGCCACGCAGATGCCCTGGTGCTGGGGTGAGAGCCCTGGTCAGCAGCACGTGGCCCATCTGGGATCCTCCTGCAGGAGGGACCGTTGCTGCCCACCTCGTTGTGGGCGACCATAGCCGTCCACACTGGCCCCCCAGCATCTAGCACTTTCCTGGCTTGTCTGCCAGAGCAGCAAGTGAACCTATGACCTTGTTAGGTCATAGAACAGGCCGTCTTCGTAAAAACTAAAAAGAGAGCATCTGGGACAGCTGCTTTTCTTACTTTTCCCCAGTTTTCTCTTTCTTACCTTGTAACCACCACCAACCAATCTCTTGGCGAGACTTGCAACCCGCCTTTTCTTGTCCCTAAACTTAGCTGGAGTTTTTCTCCTTCAAGAGCTTTATAAACTAGGCCTTATGTGTGAAAGTTAAGCAAAATCTGTCCTTCTAGGCTTCCGCACTGTCCTCTTCACTTCCGCACTGAGCTTGGCCATTGCTGTGAGCTCGGTATTTTGCAAAACCGTCTTTGCTTCTCAGTCTTCTTCACCAGGTGTCCCGGTTAGGGCTTGTCAGCTCCTGTGACCCCATTGCTGTCACAGAGAAACTGAGGCCCAGCGAGTCTGATTCCTCATCCTGTCCTGCTCCCCCTTTCTTCACTCCCTATGGCCATAGATACATGTCACTGTGTTGTTACTGCACTTGAAGTCCCCGGTGAGCCCAGCGCTCTGGGCTTCCAGCTTTCCCTGTCCCAGTTCCTCTGTGGCCCAGGACCGCTGTGGAGCTGCTGGCACAGTAGCAGACGGGACCGTGTGCTGTCATCACCCAGGGCCACGGGAGGCCAGGGACTGGGTGCCCATTGTCTGCACCGGCTGGCATGGAGTAATCGGTGCTGTGAATGGCTTTGAGCTCCTGTGTAAGAAAATGCAGGAGGAAAAAATCTAAAATTGGAATGAGGGTCTCAAGTTTATGTGGTTAGTTGGGAACAGAGCTGAGGGGAGAGGCCAGGCCCCCAACTCCTGGTTGAGGGTCCCTCGCATGCATCAGGACACCTCTAGGAGTTCCCTTCAAGCTGCCTTCTGCCATCTTGCTTTACTTTGCACAAAAAAGCGTGGGTCACAATATGCTTTCTTCATTTTGCTTTTGAAACTCTAAGGTAGAATTATTAAAAAAATTTTTTTTACAGCCATCGATTTACATAAGAATGTTTAAAAAGTAATCACTGGTGAGATCATGACATTCAGGGTGAAGAGAAACACCCAGTGCCCATCTCAGAATTTGCTTTTACCTGCAGCTGGGAGATGCCCTGGTGTGTGTGTTGGGGGGTGAGCTTTCTTCTTGCAGGACAGCTCCCCACGCAGCTTCTGGACGGTAACCCACTGGGCGCCCACCTGCCATAGAAGCCAGGCCCTCCCTGGGACATCCCACACCCAGGCCCCTGTCTCGGGGGTCTTCTGATGGTTTCCCCGGCGCGCAGCCCCTGTCCCACGGCCCTGGGATCCGACATCCATAACTGCAGGTGACCACGGCCCCACCCTCTCCTTTCCAGGCAACACTTTTGTTTCGTTTTCTGAGAGGGCAAATTGTGGGATTACGCGGACTGCTGGTTTGGGAAGCAAAGGAAGGTTAAGAATATGTCAAAAACACTGAACCAGGTTTAAATGGTGCCATCAACTTCAAAACCAAGCCAGGGGTGCAGTGGGCGCTTCGTAAACATTTGTGCAGCGTATGAATGAAAATACCCAATCCTTGAACCACAGGCAGGAAAAATGATCACACGACAGCTGAATTCTGAATTCTCTATTTGAGCTTGTTCTTGCTTTAAGAAAAGTACATGTGCCAATGTTAATATTTAATATCTAGGAACCTCCAAGTTTCAGCCCGAGGCTAACTAGAAATATCAGTGACTCTGGGGAGATTTGTTGAAGTGACAGCAGAAAAAGGATAGGAAGGGCTTCTGCCCTCGGGTTTGCAAGGAAATCCCAAGGCGCTTCGTGAAATGCTATCAGTGATGTTATTTCAAAAGACTTTCTTCCTTATTTAATTTTTGGTGCCATTTCGTTTCCTTCTTTATCTTGTCAGGCCGCTGCTCGTGACTTCCTGCTCCCGTCACCCCTCGTTCCTTCCTGTATTCTGGGTCTGTTTCAGTCCTCCAGGAGCTAAACCATACAGCGCATCTCCCGCTGGGACCTGAAACCTGGGGGTGGGGTGGGGGCGCACCAGGGAGGTTGAAAGAGGAGAGCAAGAGAAACCAGAAAGCCACAGAGGGGAAGGAGAATAGGAAGAGGCGCTTTCTACCTGCTCCACTCGCTCTCCCGCCCCACCACTTGGGTCACGGGGTCTCCCCTCCAGCAGCTTCAGTCCCGCTGGCGACGGGGCAGTAGCTGGGAGAACCTTCCTCGCCTGGCATCTGACGTGCTGGCTGTGAGCCCTGGGTAGCCACACACAGAGTCACATGACCTTTCCACACCCTAAGGCATTGGTGCGGGCTACATCCTGGGTGGCTGCCTCAGTTTCCCTGCTCAGCACTCCAGGTCTTAGCTCAGTCCCGAAATGTGTCCGGAGCTGCTGGAACCCTGACGGGTGACTTGGCATCACGCAGGTCCTTCCCACGGCCCCTGGCCAGCCTAGACAAAGCAGCCTCCTGCATCACAGAGTTCTTTCCCAAGGTCCCTTTAACTGCCTTTCGGACCCCAGCAGGCTAGCCTCGAGTTCTGAGGCCCCTGTGCATCTCAAAGCCTGGCCCATTGTGTGTGCACACGCACGCGCATGGTACCTAACCAGTCTGGGGCTCACACGGCACACCTGTAAAACCACAGCTCCGCGCACAACCTGCTTCTCAGAGTTTCTGGGAGCTGCGGACAGCACTGGGGCAGTGTCTGCCTCGGAGGCCGAGCTCAGACCCCCCAAACCAGCCTGCCGCTCTTCTGTCCTCTGGGTCAGGCAATCGAGCTCCCAGCCGGAAAGCTCTCCTTGGGAGAGTGAGAACAGCTGTTCATGAACAGGGCTGGTGGCCGCCCTCTGAGACGGAGGCTACAACAGGTGTACCCCACACTTTATGCCCTGGCACAAGGCCTGGAACCCAGGGATGCGGGCCTCCTCCTTTAACGACAAAAGGACCAGGTGCAAGTGGATGGAATACTAGAGGCCTGGGTGCTTCTGGAAACATTTAGGGAGGAATTGTAGGGAGTCAAATTCACAGCCAGAATCCGAATTGGAAAGCCCTGTGTTACATTAATTACCCCACTTGGAGACGAGAGCTGTGCTTCCCAGGAAGCTTTTAACATCATGGTCCCAGCCGACTCGAGGTGGCACACAGGGGAGCGGAGCTCGTCAATTATAAATGGCCCAGGCCTGCGGTTCGGGGGGGTCAGCTCGGCCCTGAGTGGTCGGGAGTGGAGGCTGAGCCTCGGACCACGATCCCCTGGGAGAGGGAACGGGAAGTGGCTCATCTCCAGGCTGCCCCTCCCCGCTTCGCCCCACCTTGGCTGTGCCTCCCCTCCCCTCGGGAGTGACTCAGAGTGAAGAAGAAATCATTTGAGTGGTTGAAGGTTAAAAGGGAAAATAACCGTTGAGAGATCTGTGCATAACAGGGCTGGTTAACGTGAGAGAGCAGAGCGGGGAGAGCTGGTTTCTCTGGGTTTGCTGGGCCCCCCGTCTGCAGGGGCTGGACCCTGGGCTTGGATGTGCACAAGGCTTGTGCTGGAAAAGCCACGGAGTGTCTCCTCCATGCTGTCAGTTTGTAGACGAGGTTGCAGGGAAGGGGAATGTGACACCCCCTCCCCCCCACCGCAGGTCACACGGCGGGAGCGTGGAAGGGCAAAACATGGTGGAAGAGAGGGGGTGCACAGAGGGGCTGCTTGGGGAGAGCCGGGGAGGTTGGGTGGAGAGAAAAAGCACTTGCTCCTCCACATTTCGTGGCATCGCAAACCCGGGGGGTCTGAGGGGCTGCTGCTTGCTCCCTGCCAGCCAGACCATTAAGAGCAGTGGAGCCCCCTAGGCCTTGCCTCCCATTCCCCCCACACTTCCCAGTCTGCCTTGAGGGTTTGGAGAAGGAAAGAGGCAGCAGAGAAGTGAGCAAGGAAGCAGACAGGTTGAGGGCAGCAGGGAGAGGAGTTGGGCAAGGGGACCGGATGGGGCAGGCCTCAGCAGAGGGGGGCAGGCACCCTCAGCAAGCGGCAGGCTGGCAGGCTCCGACTTGGCTGAGTGATTTTCCCTCCCCGGCTGTGCTGCCCCATTCAGACAATGAAGGGTGTAGGGGGGGGCCCTCCCCCGCCCCGGCATCTCAGACTTGCCCTGGGCAGATATTCATGGACTCTGTCTTCTCTGGTGAGTTCCAGGTGGTTCTTAGTCACCAATCCCAACCCACCCCTGCCCCTGGGAACTGGGGAGCTCAGTCCTCACCCTATTCCCATTCTCAAGTCCCCCACCCCCAAGAGAAAAAGGGGCCTCACATCAGCTCTCTAGACCAGCGTCGGAATGGTGATGTACTTTCCGTCCACTCTGGGGATTGGTCTCCATTTTATGTATTTTTATTGTTTTTAAAAGATTTTATTTATTTATTTGACAGGGATTGAGAGAGAGAGAACAAGCAGGGGAGTGGCAGGCAAAGGGAGAAGCAGGCTCCCCACTGAACAGGGAGCCCAACCAGGGCTCAATCCTAGGATCCCGGGATCATGACCTGAGCCAAAGGCAGATGCTTAACCCCCTGAGCCTCTCCTCTCCTCTCCTCTCCTCTCCTCTCCTCTCCTCTCCTCTCCTCTCCTCTCCTTTCCTCTCCTCTCCGGCTCAGCCTCTGTGCCTTGCTGGGGGGAGGGACAGAGCCCAGCAAAGCAGCGCTCAGCTCCGGAGACTGAGGACCCCCGGGGCCCGCCCTGCCGCTGTGGTCCTGAGGCCACCTCCGCAGGGGTTTCCTCTTGGTCCTGCCCTTGTGTCCATGCCCTTGTGTGCCCCAACCATATCCGGCCAAGGCCATAGCCAAATCCCAGGCACAGGAGCCCTGCCTGGTGAGGGGACAAGGCAGCTAGGGGCAGGTAGGTAAGAGGACAAGCGGAGGGCGCAGGCTGATGTCTGGTCAGCGCTAGAAGGAGCAGAGGCTTGGGGGCTGACTGTCGGGGAATATCCTGGGGTCACACAGGGACGGGGGACAGTGGGGCAGATGATCATTCCAGGGCTGGAGCAGCTCGGGCGGGCTGCTGAACACGTACTGTGAAGGTGGCACCGCATGGGTGAAAAGGTGGTGGGAAAAGAGCTCTGAAGCCCGTTGTGGGGTTTGCATCCAGTCCACCCTCTGAGGCTGCCCCTGGGGCTCCAAATCCTCATGCGTCCGAAGCTGAACAAGGAGTTTTCTCAGGCTCCTTCCAGAAGTTCTAACCTGGCCGGCACCCACTGCCCTCCTCGAGCATGTGGCTGATGGAGGAGGTGCCCTCTTGGACGCTGGCACGAGGGCTGGGAGGGCATGCCTCGCCCCACGAGCTCACTCCAGGGAAGAGGGAAGACCGTGACCGTGACCATGCCGGTGCTCAGCCCAGGGGTGGGAGAAGCCAGGGCCTCCAGCTTGGAGATCACACAGCCAAGCTCAAAATGAGGATAGATTTGGTGTCTGGCAAGAATACTGTCTTAAGGGGTAATTTTTCTCCTGTTATAAATCCATTAGGAAATTAAAAATCTAGGCTGTGACTTTAAAATATGGAATGGAATTTTCTTTGGAGTCCCCAGGTATATATATATTTTTCTGTAAATGCAGAAATCGAATGACTCTAAATCTCCTCACTGGGGTAACGTTCCCAGAGCTGGCCGCCACGCCTTCCCCAACCACGGACTCGCAGCTGGATCATGTTCTCAGAAACGTTGACGGAAAATCTGACAGTGTTTGCCCTGGGCCGGAACTGATACCGGGCTCATGAGTGTTACAGACACCTACTGTGTGCCAGGAGCCACCACCTGCGGAGCGGGGGGCAAGGAGGAGGGGAGGGAAGGGAGGGCGGCCAGCAGATGGCTGAGGTGGGCTCACATCCCACAGGTCACAGTTGGTTTGGGAGACGGAGACCCTTTGACAAAGGTGCATGTCCAACATTCAAAGCCAGGTTCAACCAGGTCTAGTTAGTCTCCGATGAGGGGAGTTAACGTGCAGCCAGGTTGAGTTAGTGTCCAACCAGGGAAGAGGGTGTATAACCAGGTCAAGCTAGTGTAGGAAAAGGACAAGTTAAGGTGTCATACGATGTAAATGTCACAATATTCCGCCGTCTACGGATTGGACTCGTAGCAAAGCTGGGTCTAGAACAAACGTGAGGCCGGAGCTCCTAAGTGAAGCGGGATCTGCCCAGCCAAGCACCTTGCTCTGTGGTTCTTCCCTTGACATCTGCGCCCCTCCTGAGGCCCTGGGTGACGAGCGGGAGCCCAGGTGCCATCAGACAGTGGCCTGAAGAGCCAGAGAAAGCGCCCCAGAGGGGCCTGCGGCCGGGGAGCTGAGAGCCCCCCAGACCAGCTCAGACACGAGACGCAGCAGATATGGCCGTGTGGACAGGGGCTCATAATGATGATCGTAAATCAGGAAAACTGCAGTTGTCACATTGGAAGAATCCAAGAAGCACATAAAAGTTGTATCACGGCTTTTGACCAAAGTGGTTGAAATCCTAAAAACTTATGTCCTAAGGATGAATATCCTTGACCTGGAAATTTTTTATTCCATTTCACACACATTTTCTAAGAATTTTCTAAGAATGCTGGATGAGTGTGACTGTGTGGTGTGTGTCCAAAGTGTGTGTACATGGGACATGTGTAGTACATAGGAGATATGTGTGGTGTGTGTGATTTGTGAGATGTGTGTGTGTGGTGTGTGTGTGGCATGTATGAAACGTGTGGGTGTGTGTGATATGTGTGTAGTGTATGTGGTGTGTGATGTGTGCATATGGTAAGTGTGTGGTACGTATGAGGTGCGTGTGGTATGTGAGGTGTATGTGCTATGTATAGTGTGTGATGTGTGCCTATGTCATGAGTGTGGTATATCATGCGTGTGTGTGGTGTGTGTGGTGTGTGAGATGTGTGCAAAGTGTGCATATGGTATGTGCAGTGTGTGTGGTGTGTGAGGTATGCGTAGGGTGTGTGTGTTGTGTGGTATGTGAGGTGTGCATATGTGTGTGTGGTGTGTGTGGTATGTATGTGGTATCTGAGGTGAGTGGGGATGTGTGAAGTGTGTGTTCTGTGTGTAGAGTGTGGTGTGGCATCCGAGGTGTGTGGGGTGTGTGTGTGAGATGTGTGTGGGGGTGTGAAGTGTGAGTGCTGTGTGAGGTGTGTATATGGTGTGAGTGTGGTGTGTGTGTGGTTGCCGACCTCAGAGGAGGGACAAGGGCCCTGGGAACGGGAAAGGCAGAAGCAATTGAACCTGCTGTTTCGACTCTCCTCAGATCAGATAACAGTTTCCTCAAAATATTTTCACACAACTTGGTTGCATTTAAACCCTATCAACAAAGAGACATCTCCTTGGCAAAGATCCCAACATGGCATTGGAGGTTTAAGAGCGTTAGAAGGAGCTTGTAGATGTGGTTCCGGACAGAAAGATTTGTCATATAATCAATGAGGCATGAGGAGACTGAATTCTTGGTCCCAACTCTGCCCCTGACTAGCTGTGTGACCTTGTACAATCACCTCACTGGTTTTCATTTTCTGCAAAATCTGCAAGGTTTGGGGCTCTGAAGCAAGGTCCGCATCAGAATCGTCCAGGATGCTTTCTCCTAACATGCAGGGCGAGGTCACCCGGCGGATCTACGGACTCGGAGCCGTTGGGAACCGGATGCTTAGATTTTTCTAGCTCCTGAAACAAACAAGCTCCCAGGTCCCGCTGCGTCAGCGTGACCATGTCTGCTCTCAGTCATGCCACTGTCCACACATGCGCCCCCCAGCAACCCTCCAGCGGTGAGTCGGCTACTCTGACTCCTATCTAGTGCCTCTGCCATTGTCACTCTCATCTTCAGGCTCACTGGGGCATCGTCTCCATCGTGGTGAGCGGGAAGGGAGCATCCATGGAGCGTGGATCCCTCTCACTGGGACGCAGTCCCAGCCGCCGAGCGGCGCCCCCTCTGCAGGGAGCGGAGGAGCCGGGTCCGGTCATCAGCGGCAGGAGCTGCCACAGCGGGCAGCATCCTGACATGCCCTCCAGCAGCCGAGCTCCTGAGCGGTGGTCCCTTTGGCTCCCGCAGTCATCGGGACAGACCTCTCCACAGCACGGGTCCAGTCCGCCTCCCGTCTCCTTTGCATCAGTGTCCCCCCGCCCCCACCCCACCCCCGATGCCACGTGCTCCGTGAAGCAATACTACTCTGCATGCATCATTCTTGCTGTCCCCCACTCGTTGTTTTGCAAAGATTAGGTGCTCAAATGCTGACTACATGACTTATAGATGTGATTTTTAACAAACCCGTTAGCTCTGGGCAGGGTAAGCGGGAGCCCTGGGATCTGCAGACCCGAATTCCATCCCATTCTCTCTCTTATGAAATGGCAGTCCCTCCCCAAGCCCCGGTTTCAGTGAAATCGGCCCACAGCTGGACCAAGCTCCTAAAGCCGCGGCGAGGACGCACGAGGGACTGCTCGTGACGTGCTCAGCGCACTATCTGGGCAAACAACGCCGTTCATCTTGGGTTCGTGCCATCTCGAGATGGGCTCAGCAGAGGTCACAGCCACAGGCAGCCGGGACCTGGACAGATTGGCTCCATTTGCAATGGCCTGGGAGTTTGCAAAAGGCCTGGAAGTTTGGCACCGTGGAAAATAATACCTAGAATGTTCGATACTTTATCCGGGCAGTCCTGCTGGCTCTTGAAGTCCGGGCAGTGTAATGTCACTATGTAATTCCTTACATTTATACAGTACTTTGTGGCACTCATTGGCTTTTGACTTCTGTGGTCCTGATTCAGGGCTCCGCTAACTTCTCTGCAAAGGGCCAGACAATATGTAAAGAAGTGAATGTGCCCACGCTCCAGGAAAACCTTATTTCCAAGACAGGTAGCAGGCTGGCTTGGGCTGCTAGGAGCTCCACAGCAGGTTCAAGCCCAGGCATCATTCTGGTATCATGGGACTCTTCTTGCTGGAGCTGATTGGACTGGATGACCGTCATCCAAGACCAGGGACCAATCCGATTATTTCCCTGGAGAGATGGGATGACACGGTGGGCCCACGAGGCTCAATCTCCTTGTTCGCCCGTGTCCCAGCGCCTCACAGTGCCTGGCAAACAAGCGGTGGGCACTTTAGAGAAATTTATGAAACAAAGCGATAGACCAAGCAACCTAGAGGCTAGTCTGTGTGTGGTGGAAATTGCAAGATCACATACACTTGCAGCAGATCCAAAAAATAAAGAGAGAGAGAGAGAGAGAGAAAAGAGAGAAAGGGAGGGCAGAGAGACCACATGGTCCAGGGAAGTGAGGAAGAGAGAGAGAGAGAGACCATGATTCCTAACGACTTCCCAGCCCCACCTGAGTTCTGCTCACCCTTAGGTCCACTCTCCCTCTGAGCTCTGTGTGGGTTTGTGCTCCAGACAAGGCACTGGTATGGCGAGGATTAGGATTCAGGCCTCCCGAGCCGTCCCAGGACTTGGTCTACTAATCAACAGTTCCCCAACCCCTTTTATCCACCAAAGCCATACTGAAAACCCAGGATCCTCCAGGAGAGAAAAAGAAGCCGGGCTTCCTGAGAGAGCATTGCTGACTCCCGGGCGTTCTGCGTGCTCTATAGGGCTTCTCACCCCACGTCTCCCCTGGATTCACCTTCTCGTCCTTGGGGGTTGCCCCCTCTGCCTGGAGAACGCCTGGGGGTCGGAAAGCACCCCAGGCTGCCGTGGGTCTGGTTTCCTCTGCATCTGTGAATGGAGTGCCTTACACAGGCAGTACGCCAGCACACACGTGTGCACACACACACGCACATGCACACACACCCCACTACTGTCGTTTCCTGTTTTTCTCACTATCGAGCCTATGGGCTCCCAGGTCTCCTCTTCACACCCCTAACATCTTCAATGCAAGTCTTCTGGATAATTCCACAATAGTCAGGCAACGTTCCCAGTTCCCCTCATTTCCTCCTATTGTTTGAAGGGAATGCGTTTGATGCTGGGTGTGTGTGTGTGTGTGTGTGTGTGTGTGTGTGTGTGTGAGAGAGAGAGATTGAGGAAATGGCTGCAAGATTCTCAGTTTGCAAGCGTATCGGTGACAGGATTTTAAATTTATTTTTAAAATTTTAAATTTTAATAGATTTTAAATTCTAACTTCTGGGGAAGAAACAGGGAGGGGAGGCAATCCTCTGTCTTCTCCTGCGGGTCATTTGTAATGCACGGAGCAGGTATTTGCCAAATGCCCACCATACTCAGCCCTTTACTGGGCATCGAGAAATCCTTAAGAGACAACAAAGGAAACGAGACCTGGACCCATGTCTGGAGGCAGCTGCCCATTTGCAGGTGTCAGGGGAGAGGAAGGAAAAACAATCAACATTTGTCAAGTCCTTGCTGTGTGTGTGGGACTGCCCCAGCGAGCCCCTTACTCCATGCCACCTGGACGGTGGGTCCCATCTTACAGATGAGGCAGTCGAAGCTCTGTCAGAATGTGACGTAGTAGGGAAGCTCAGATCTGAGTTCTGGACTCAGGTCTTCCATGACTGGGTCACCAGACCAGGCTGACTTTGGAGATAAACAAAACCAGCAAAGGAAATAATCCCACGCACTGGACAGGAGCTGGGAGAGAGGCAGCAGGGGGACCTGCGGGTGCACGGAAGGAGTCAGCATAGTCAAGAGAGAGGACAGGGCTTCCAGGCAGAGGAAGCCCCTGGACGAGAAGTGTCTGGGTGGCAACCACTCATCCCCACTCAGTGGCTTCCAAAAAGAGGTCCCAGTGCAGGGCTAGGGAGGCTGAGCAGACCCCAACTTGAATTGGGGGCCTTCTCTATGGCCTGAAGGGGTCTTGACCCAATACACATGGCTCCCTCTCCCCAGCCCTCCCCACCCCGAGCCTCACCCTCCCCTCTTCCCCCCTTCAGACAAAGCTGGTAGAGTCTGTGTGATGCTGGGTCTCCCTGTGTTTGGAATGACCTTGTAGGTGACTCTGTTTCCCCAGGAGCAGAAAATTACATCTTTTACAATGTGACAAGGGGAGAGTTATCTCTCTCAAATATGTGGGGCCCTGAATAATATACCCCAATGGGAAAAGGCCATTAAAAGGTCTCAGGTGGGG
>PISX010035504.1:0-12705 GCA_004024625.1 Mellivora capensis | reverse complement strand
AGGGTATCATGCTTAGTGAAATAAGTCAATCAGAGAAAGACAACTATCATATGATATCCCTGATATGAGGAAGTGGAGATGCAACATGGGGGACTAGGGGGGTAGAAAAAGAAGAAAAGAAACAAGATGGGATTGGGAGGGAGACAAACCATAAGTGACTCTTAATCTCACAAAACAAACTGAGGTTTGCTGGGGGGAGTGGGTCGGGAAGGGGGTGTGGGGTAATGGACATTGGGGAGGGTATGTGCTATGGTGAGTGCTGTGAAGTGTGTAAACCTGGCGATTCACAGACATGTACCCCTGGGGATAAAAATATGTTTATAAAAAATAAAAATTTAAAAAAACAAAAAACAAAAAACAAACAAACAAAAAAACAAACTCCTAGTAACCTCTGCACAAATGGGAATGAGGCTCAGCTCTTTACCCCACTGTCAGAACTTACTGAATAAAATCTGTCTTCACCACTTTATCTAACATCTAGCCCTATTAATCTTTGATAACAGTGGAAATGCAAAGTGGTACATCCACACTGCAAGACAGCATGGCAGTTTCTTACATCACCAGACTAACTTATACCATGTGATCTAGCAATCTTGCTACTTGGTATTTACCCAAATAAGTTAAAAACTTAGGTCCATACAAAAACCAGCACATGGATGTGTATAGCAACTTTATTATTGCCAACACTTGGGAACAGCTAAGATGTCCTTCACAGAAAAGTGGATAAATAAACTGATACATGAAGATAATGGAATGTTTCTCAGCACAAAGGAGACACAAATTACCAAGCCATGACAAGACATGGAGGAACCTTAAATTTACATTACTAAGTGAAAGAAGCCAATCTGAAAAGCTTACATATTGTATTATTCCAACAGTAAGACATTTTGGAAATGGTAAAAAACTACAAAGACAATAAAAAGATCAATGGTTGCCTATGGTTAGAGGAGAAAGGGTTGAATAGGAGGAGCACAGAGGATTTTTAGGGCTGTGAAACTGATGCTATAATAATGGATACATGCTGTTACACATTTTTCCAAACCCATAGAATATGCACAACACCATTTATCTGTATGAAAAGTCTCCAAGACTAGTTTTGTAGAATTGAAATTCACCTGGTTAGTTTTGCCATATTTCATCACATCCTGTTTTTTAATCATCTCAGAAGTGTTCTTAATGGGCAACAGTTAAACTAATGCAGGAAAATTTAATTTAAAAATGTCAAAATAAATAAAAATATAGTAAGCCATAGTTTGTTTATGTACACCAAAATATAAGGGAAATGGAACAGGACTAAACATAGGATTGGACTATTTTCCCTCCATGCAATTGAACTTAAGCATTTTTTTTTTGAACTTAAGCATTTTTAAAAATAGTTCTATCATTGGTATTTTCCTAAACAGTATGCTGCTTAAAGTCAAGGCAATATAATTTTCATTTAATATGTGTCCCTTAACACCCTATGTAATGCACTTAATAAAATGTTTTACTCAAGTTTAGAGACACAATAAATGTATATTGTATACTGATACTGTAGTATCTTACTCAGCTACTGGCAAGAATAGATTCAAAGAGATGTGGGAAAGCCCTACTATTAGCTTTGAGCCTTCAACAAGGCTTTTTACTAAGTGCTCAGCTTCAAGCCTGGATTCCTGTTAAAAAGATTCAGCGTGTATTTGGCCAATCAAGGTTATCTTCCATTTAAAGTGTTAGGTTGTATAAAGTATTTGTTTATAGCAGTTATCACTCTGGCAGACTAAGTTCCCCTCTAATCTAATCTACTTAAATTTAATATTTTGTTTCTTTAATGGGATTGTTATTACCTACCCTTTTCTTACAATATTCTATGAATTATATAGTAATCACCTCTTGACCTAGTGCAAAGATAGTAAAAAACACACGTAAAAATGTAGAGACAGAATGTTCCTCCAAATTTGATCCATTTAAATCACTCACATTCTCACACCCCACGGTCTTTGAAGTTCACAAAATATATTTTTTGAAATTACATTGTAGATGAACAAGAAACAATAACTTTATGTAAAATTCTCTTCAAACACCTGAGCATCTGGCAGATCTCTTTTTTTTTTTTTAAACATCTGGCTGATCTTGTACCTGTGGGTTCAGCTTCCCTTCAAATCATATTGTCTTGACAACCACAGAATTGTTAAAACCACCAAATACATTTCTTAAAATTTACTTGACCATAAGATAAAATCAAAGTGATTTTATCCAAAAAGATAAAATCATATCTGAAGTCAGAGAAACAAAGAAACCAGTGCCTTCCCTTTGTTTTCCTTTGGCAAACATGCCCAAAATGAGAGATCCAATATCTTTCCACACATTGACCCACACAGCCGTGCTACCTTGAAGGCAGCGACACAACATTCAGAACTGTTGAGGACATGTTGCCAAAAGTACAGAAGGCCTTGGCAGTGAAGAGCAACATTCTGAGTATTTGTACCATGCCCATTGCAGTGACAGCTGCTGAGACAGATTTCAGTCTTTTACATCGCCAGTTACCCACCGTATCTCTATCCTTGGCACTTCTCTCAAGAATAGTGCATGCCAGCTGTTCCTTCTGGCCACCAAGACAATGCATAGGATAGCTTTCCACCCCTAAAATAAATAAATAAGAAATAATTAACAGTGACAGGAAGTGAAATCGAAGCTGAGATGGGGATAACCAACTAAGAAAAGTTTCTACTTGTACTTCCAACTAACACATCAGTACTTTTGGCTCACACTTTATCCAAAACATCATGCCATTCCTAATCTTCCCCCTCCCCCTCAAAAAAACAAAACTGAAAAAAAAATTCTAATAGTGTGGATCATGTGTTATCAGGGCTTGGAGGGAATTCAGTATGCTTCCTAAACAGTGCCAGAAAATACCAATATCCTATAAATCTCAGTAGAAATGCACTGGTTCCTATCCAAACCTTGTTGGTTTCATAAAATAGCTTTTAAAATCCTATGCTGTTATTTAATAATTAAAGTCCAGTTAATGGTGGGAAATACAGCCTTTTGAAAAAAAAATAGGAGCTTGTGGGGAAGACCTAGATAAAGGAGCTGGTGTATACATACATTCTCTCTTACTCAACATAAACATGGTGCTGATAAAAATAGAGGATGGCATCATGTTTAGTTAAACCTTAAAATACCTATCTATTATTATAAGACCTCCATAAATATTTAATAAGTTTCCTGGTTCTCTTTTTATAAATATTATTTTTCATACTTTTTATCTTTTTGATTTAAAATAGACTCATAAATACATTAGCATAACATTGAAAAGAGTCTATTTTTACTGAACTCCTACAGTCTGTCAGTAAAAAAGGGAAAAAATTAAGTTAAACTTACCCATTGGTTTTAAGTTCTACATTGTGTGTGCTCTTTTAATTATTTTGATAAAATTTCATAACGCACATTGTAGTATTTATTCAAATTAACATTTGAACTGATAAACATTTTGAAGCTTTCCTGTCTCTGGTTATATAAGATTTTGGTAGAATGTCTATCATTAAGTGTCAGTCTTAAATTGACTGAAGAAAAGGAGATAGGATTTTCACTTTATCTAATTCTTGGTTATATTTCAGTGCCTACTTAATGTATTAAAGGAATATGTAAAATATGGAAATGCAGCTACACAAATGAGCTAGTGGCCCAGTAATATGAACAGCCTCTTGAGGAATGACTGTTTTCCTCATTTAATACATTTTAAGCTTCTTTCTAATTTAAGATTTATTCAGGAAAATGAGTATGTATCAAAATTCTTGTTGCACACATGGGATTAAAATTAGACTGTACATTTAAAAATGTGCATAATATCTGAGTCTTAACAAATGTGTGCTTTTCACTATTTCTACCAGGTTGTTATTCTTTCTTATTGTTTTATTTTCTTAGAAATTACCCAATTCTTTTATTTCAGAGAAGCCAAGCATTTATTCACCCAATACCCAGTTTATTCTTTAAGAAATTTATTCATCTCATATGTAAGGCCCTCCCTCTTTCCTTCAGAGTTAAAAGCTTGCCTGTTTCTTAATTTGGTTTTACAAAAGCTATCATACTACATTTGGAAAGTAAAGGATTCTCCACTTAAGCCCTTTTATTCCCATTAGTGATGTTTTATAGACATTCAAGTAATTCCTCCTTTATCCTGTGTCCATCCCCACCCCAACCAAGCCTCCTCTCAGAATAGTAACATTTCTTAAGCTTGTATTCTTTAAGTTTGCAAGCATATAAGCTTCAAAAGTTGAAGCAATTGGTTTGAAGTGTCTCTAATACTACAAATGTAAAAGTAATATTTGGTATTATAAGAAATGCCAGGGATGCCTGGGTGGCTCAGTTGGTATATGGCTGCCTTCGGCTCAGGTCATGATCCCAGTGTCCTGGGATCAAGTCCCACATCGGGCTCCTTGCTCGGCGGGGAGCCTGCTTCTCCCTCTGCCTCTGTCTGCCTGTGCGCGCGCTCGCTCTCTCTCTCTCTGACAAATAAATAAAATCTTTAGAAATGCCAGCTGTGAGATGGTGCTGTAGCTGAACATCATACAAACCTTACCTATGAACATTGCAATCATGGTTCTAAGACACTTGAGCCACAGGCTTAGCATCCTGCCTTCAAGGAAATTGATGTGACCTTCTTAAAACATCACTTGGGATGTATTTTTATAATTAGTTTCTCCTTAGCAAAAATATTTTGAAAATGAAGCAGTCAATATAGGATTGACTCAAGTTTACTAAATCTATATTTTTGAATCCTAATTCCTTTTTCTCCTCCTCCTCCTCCTCCTCCTCCTCCTCCTCCTCCTCCTCCTCCTCCCCCTCCTTGGAATGATGGGTTAAGACTAGAAGTCCTATTTTGTTAGTAACTCAAAACTTACCCTTTGAAAACTGGGAAGTAATGTTTGGTTTGGTTTGGTTTGGTTTGGTTTTGGTACACAACATTTTTGTTTTTCACACTCTTCCAGACTTTTGCTCCAGAGCTTCGTTGTCAGAGTGATAACACCTGTATATCTGAAGAAAGTGATTTATTACCTCTGAAATCCATTCTGTAGCCAAAATAACAAAAAAAAACTCCTTTCTAGGTTCTTGGTTGAGAATGTAAAAATAATTGTACTGTCTATGGCTTTCCAATATTTCTCTATTTATTTTTGAAGTATTTTAACAAGTATATATTTAGCACCTACTACATAACAGACATATGACACACATTATCTCAAAATTTATGACTATCCTGCTTTATGCATTCAAGGCCACTGAAACTCAGACATTTGCCCTAGAACACACAGCTAGTAATAGAAAAACAAGGGTTTGAATTCATGCCTAGTTTTAAAGAGTACAATTTTTTCTCAGCCTTTCCACTTTGCTTTCTGGTTTATTATATTTTTTAAATCTGAATTTAGTATGGAGACAGGAATGGATTTCAGGGTGGATAGTTTTAGAGACTTCATCCATACCAGCAGTAACTAAGATTAAAAAAGACATAGGTTCATGCCTTAGTATTTATTAAAAATAAAATAAAGACTTTGAAATGTAGTTTGTGAAAAGTTTCTGTTTCAACAGCAGAGGTAGAAAAAGTATTTTACCATAAAATTAAGTATTTTGTGGTAAATCCTGGGCTAGTTAAGTTATAATTATCTGTTTGATTGTGACAAATCTGAGGTCTGGCTTTAGTTTTTTGTAAGAAGAGTTTCTTCCGTAAAAGGGAATTTTCGGAAGACAGTGGGTTTTCTTCATTTGAGAAATAAATGTGAATAATCAGCCTTTACTTTTTTCCTCAGAAAGATATAACTTGAGATTTAAGTGTTTTACTGGTATTTTCTTTTATATTGGAACCCCAAGAGAGAATGGGGTTATTAATCCAAGCATTTCTTTTTTTTTTTAAGATTTTATTTATTTATTTGACAGAGAGAGATCACAGTAGACTGAGAGGCAGGCAGAGAGAAAGAGAGAGGGAAGCAGGCTCCCTGCTGAGCAGAGAGCCCTATGCGGGACTCAATCCCAGGACCCTGAAATCATGACCTGAGCCGAAGGCAGCGGCTTAACCCACTGAGCCACCCAGACACCCTAATCCAAGCATTTCATGTGTTTCTCAGAAGTTTATCTTACATATAATTTCTTGGATATTATTGTCTGAGCTCTTGGAGCAATCTAGGCCAACAAATTCATGTGTGTGTGTGTGTGTGTGCATGCGTGAACACACACATGCATATGTATGTATGAGCATGTGTGTGTGTGTGTATTTCATAATGGACTTTGGGTCTTATTTTTTGGTGTATCATGGAATTATACTCAATTACAAAATTTTTCAGACAAGAAACCTTACACTATGGTACACACTAAAATCAGGATAATAAAGAATACTTGACTGAAGAGGAAATTACTTACAGCATTCTATGGAATAACTGTTAGGTCCCAACAATACTCAGTGTCTTATCAAGAATATTCAATGGCAAAGATAGATTCAGAAAAGATTAATAATATGCATTTTTGGAGGAAGAAAGCATAGGAAAAAAGCATATGCCTCTTACATTGACAAGTAAGTCTGTTATCAGTCCCCTTATGTGGAAATTATGAGAGCATTAGTGCATGAAATCCTATCAGGACAAAGCAAATTACCCCATATGATAGATTTTGTTATGCCAGATTAGCGGGTAATAGACAATATAGATAAAGTTTGTAACCAACAAGGGGACATATGATAGATTTTTGACCTCCTTATAAGCTTCCTGTGATAATCATTAACACTCAGTGATCTGGTATGTTCCCTTGGACTGGAATACATATCCACAATCAGTATAGGAATTGTAGCTACAATTACTTGACTCAAGGAAATAAAGTTAGTCCAGATCAAGGGTAAAAAACACCAATAAAATATTAACTATATTTCCAAGCTAGAATTTTAAGCATATCGTGAGACTTTTTATTCTTAATACTGTTTTAAAAAGTTTGAGACATTCAGTCTTCTGTGCAAATATATATGTGTGTATGTGTGTGTGAATAAAGTTCTTTTCCTTAGGTATATGTTTCAAGGAAATTTGAGTTTTGTCATAAATAATAAATCACACATTGGCTTTAATGTGAGTATGGGAAAACAAAGATTATCCTGTATCTAAATAAAATTTGAAATTTAGTGCATTAGAAAATAAAGCTAAAATTTGAAATTTGGGGAATAGGTTTCCATATTTCATCCCACTATGCTAACTGTATCTTGTAAATAATTTATTTATGGCTTTTCATTTAAAGATGTGTCTTACATTGCAAAACTCATGAGCTTTTGTTTGAAATGTCATCACCACCACATGGATGACTGAAATTCAGTTCTCAAGCCATGATCATTCCATTTGTTAAGGATGTAGAAAGAAGACAGCTTGATTTTGTAAAGCTAGACTGCTGAGCAGTTAAATAGCTATGCTCTAGTTCATGATTGTATCTAAATGGAATCAGCAGTTAGAGAATAAGCAAATCAAACTATTTCCAAAAGGATGGCCTCAAAAATGTTCACTTCCGGCAACCCTTAGAATACCATCTGAAGTCATTCCTATAAAAGGCCAGGTTTTTATCCTTAGGAGCAAGCTATTGTTGATTGTCCCTTCCTGTTGTATATGGTGATATAAGGAAATTGCAACATGTTCATTAAGCTGCATGTGTGCTACATCTCAAAGGTTAATGTAGTAAGATTAAAGGCAGCCAAAGAGTTTTAAGACCTTTGACTTTACAATCTCACAGTATAGGATTGGAAAATCAAAGCTGCTGTCACTGGTTTTCTGGCATACTTGCATATTTAATAGGAACATTTTCCCCTATCACATATCACAGTAACTATTATTCATCAGCTAGTCTCATTTAGCATTACCTTGCTTACCTGTGATTTATTAACTACAGAAAAAACATTGATATATTTGGAATGTTTCAAGGAACATTTGAGGTTAACTCAGTTTACATTGATTACATCTTACTAAGCAACTAAACATCCATAGTACAAGCAGATCCAGTGAAATCTAGAATGAACTTAGTTTTGTTTTAAGATTTTATTATTTGACAGATAGAGATCACAAGTATCAGAGAGGCAGGTAGAGAGAGAGAGAAAGAGAGAGGAGGAAGCAGGCTCCCTGCTGAGCAGAGAGCCAGATGCGGGTCTCGATCCCAAGTCCTGGGATCTTGACCCAAGCCGAAGGCAGAGGCTTTATCCACTGAGCCACCCAGGTGCCCCTAGAATGAATTTAGTTTTTATAGAAACAAAAGTATACAGAAGGGTGGTATAGGGAATCAAAGTCAAAGATTAAACATGTCACATCTTTAAGTTCATAGGAATCGAGAATCTTTTTAAGTTTAAAAAATCTTACTTGTATATATAATAGAGAGTACATGGAAGAATTGCCTGGAAAAAAAAAATGACCTGAGCAGCATTTGGTATTTTTGGTATTTTAAATTTTAGCCATTCATAGGTATGTAGTGGTATCTCATTGCTGTTTTAACTTAAAATACCCGTAATAACCTTTGATGTGAACCATCTTTTCATCTGCTTATTGCCAACCATCTGTATACCTTCTTTCCCATGCAATCTTGAGGAAGTCAGTGACCTACTCTGGATCATGGAAAGTTGGACAAGCATAGTAGTTCCTATATAGAAAAGTGAGATGCCAAGAAATTCATGAAGATAATAAAGGAAGTTTAAAATTATTTTCAAATCTAAAAGTGAAATTATAAATCCTTACATGATTGGGATTACTAAACCCAGCATGTGAGGAAAATTGATTTTAATCAATAATTGAAACTTATTAGACCATTCTTTGAAAACATGGGGCTCAGTATTTTTTTACTGTACCTTGTGTGCAATATTATCAACACGTCCCTCACTCATTTGTATAACTGGATCCAGGCCTGACTTTTTCCCTCCTTTTTTCATATTAGAACCTTATATTTCATTGTCTTTCTTCCTAGTCTCAAAATTTTTGGTTAGTGGAAATGTATATTATGATCACACAATTTACCTTTTTGTATATAAATAGAAAGATAAACATTTCCATTTTCTCCAGTAAAAATAGTCCTCATTGAAACAGCTGATGATGCTGCCACATGCTGGGAAAAATATTTCACTGACAGACTCTGTCATCTGGATTATTGCAAATGACAATGAGGCAATTGGTCTGGTAAGTTTCCAAATATATTTCTGACAAAACCAATCATGAGAATATGTCAGATCAGTTGTGCCGCTATTTTAACTTAGATCCCAATCCTGAAATACATTTCTACTGTTAGGATTTTGTAATGTGCACGAACATAGTGAATAAAGGTTCTGAATTAAGATTCATGGAACCATTGGGAAAGCTTATTCACAATAATGTGCTATTACTTATTGATGAACTTTGGTCAACTTACTTTCTGCCAGCTATTAGTGAAATTGCTCTTCAGTGAAATTTATTACCCAAATCACTTTTTTTGTTTCCGTTTAACTTCTAATTCTGTATCACAACACTAATGTTTGGTCCCTTTAAGGGATGTTTTCTCAATTCTTTGTCCTGATTTACCACCATTGAGGTTAGGTTCACTTCCCACAATAGTCTTTTTCCAGACAACACAGACATGGGTGTTGTTGATAAGATAATCGTGTATTCCTGGTGGTAAACAGTACCTCTAGGAGTTGGGAAGGGAAAATAACAACTGACTTATTGTTACACCTATAAAATATGTCAATTAAAGATACATGGTGTAGCTGCATAAGTAGAGAAAAATAAAACTTAACAGAACTAAGTTTGAAGAACTGGGAACCACAGAACTGAACAGTAGAAAAATAAAGAGGTCTGTAAGTTATTGATATAAATAAACCCTAAAGACCTATTTTTTTAGCAGGATGCTGAAAATTTAATGTATAAGACACAAATCAAGTAAATCACTGAACTCAAATTCCAAGTGAATATAAGGCCAGATTGTCTAATAGTTATGTATCCATATGCTTAGCCATCTTACTTTAGAAAATACACTTTATATGTTTTATACTTTAGTGAGTTATTTCTTTCTCTTAAAAAAGAATAATCCCTCTTTATCCTGAGAGCTCTCCCTAAATTTTCTTTTACTTAATCCATAATTGCTCTTTCTTCCATAGGAGCATGTTCTGATCTTTATTTGAGCACCCTTCATGGTGTATCATGGTATGTGCCTTTCTCTCTCATTTGGCTGTTAATTTCTCAAGAGCCAGTCCCTGTCCTATTTATATTTACATTCCATTTTTTCCTCCTAACACCTAACATAAGTCTGATAGAAAAAATCCTCCAGCAATTTAGTTCCATTCCTTCTGTAAGAGGAAAAAATTGTGAATCTTTTTCTTTCAGAAGAATAGCTATTTTATATATATACATATATATATATATATTTCATAATTTTCTATCATGTAAAAACACAGACAAATGAGTGGGTAGAGTCAGAAGTCACTGTGGCTTTTGTCTCTTGGCCTTGGCCTTTACAGAAATTTTGACTGTGTTATATATTATACAGTGAAACCATTTAGAAAATATCCATGGTATGATTTCCAACCACAACCTTTGACTCAAGGCAACATGCCCAGGACCTGCTTTGAATTAACAGTGAGTCAACTCAGTACTGTACTATTAAGGAACAAATTTTTAGGATCTGAGCAGAAAGATTTCTCAGAAATTCTAATTCCTTACTAAATGGAAAAAAGTAAGGAGAAAAAAATATTTTAAATAAATTAAAGTCTTGTGAGAAGAGATGAATAAAGCACTGACTAACCTAATTCTCCTAGCAAGATTTCTGTGAGTCCCAGACTCATTTTGGAAAAGATAAATTGTTCTAGTGATTTAGCATAAGAGAATGAAAACAGTATAATTAATATGTATTGGTTTAGAAAACAGTATTGTTAATTTGATACTGTTTAAGACTAAAAATGATTGTATAGTAGGGATTTGTTTTAGGGAAGTTCAAATGGACAGTGGAAAACAAACTGTGGAAAGAGTAAAAAGCAGTAAGTTTCCAACCCTTCTGGTTGCCACATTCAAAACTGAGATGATTTAACTATGGCAATGTCCCACATTTTACTGGAAATAAACCTTAGGTGGCTAGGTTCTGTATTTTTATTTATTTTCATAGCTTATATTGTCTTAAGTGCTGCCTGTAGAAAAAACAAACAACCCCCCCAAAAAAAACTGGATGGTAATAACATTAGAAAACAATTATTTTGACCACTGAAACACTTGTATATTTAGCATTATAGTCTTCATATCCTCTAGAAGACAATCAACATATAAACTAAGAAGTATTTCCGTATCTTTTTCCCTGTGTCTTCTGAATAGAAATCTTGATATCAGTTGTTAAATCTTAAGTTCTCACAAAAGAGTTTCTAAGTCCTATACAGCTTCTATACAGTCCTATACAGAGAGACGTGACAGAAACCCCTTGGACTAATAACTGGGTGAGATGAAAATATTTACAACTCCAGCTTGTCTACTGAAGAGACTGGCATTCTATCTATTAGAAGGATCAGGTTTTGGCTTGCATTTCCTACATGCTAACTGATCCCTCTCATCCTCCTGGGTATACAAAGAAGACATAGTCATATGAAGGAGGGAGAGGGGTTGGGGGGGCAGGAAGAAAGGTACAAAATGATTAATATGCCCTGCCCCCAAACCACGACATCTTTTGCTACTGAGCATTTTGGTTTTGTTCCATTAATATATCTATTTTAGAGAGAGGCAGGAAGATTTAATGCCTACTGTACTCATGATTCTTTAGCCATGGTTTAAAACAAATGAAAGAAAATTGTACGCTGATTCATTAATGCAGTATCAAATGACTGTTCTAGTTCTCTCTTGTCATGGAATCAACTATTCTAAAACTTAGTGGCTTAAAACAACTATAATCATCTATTTTTCTCACAAAATCTGCAATTTAGGCAGGGCTCAGTGGGAAAAGGTCATGTTCAATCCATTCAGCATTAGTGGGGTTGCTTAACTGAGAAGTGAAAGATCTACTTCCAAGATGATTGACAAACATGCTTACCAAGTTGGTGTAGGATGTTGCCGAGAATTCAGCTTGGACTGAGGGATGGGGGGTCTCACTTATTTTCACCTCGGTTGTGCTCTGTGGTCTGGGCTTTGCCACAGTATCCTATTTGGATTTCAAGGTCAATCATCCTGAGAGAGAGCAGAAGCTCTATCACTTTTTTTGACCTTACCTCAGAAGTCTAAACAGTCATGACCAGGCCTACTTGATTGGGTGAGACAGTTCTAAAGACTCTTCCAATTTCAGGAAGAGGGAAGAGAGAATCAATGAAGATTCTGGAAGAGTCTCTGGAATGAGAAATATTATTGGGGTTATTTTTAGAAAATGAAGTCTGATCTAGACCCACGAGGAACTATGTAAGGGATGGTGATTAGAATTTAAATAATCATGGTACTTGATTAAGTAGTCTGGGTCCCTGAGTGCAGTGGTGGATCTGAAGTCTGGAATGGAAGATGGAATTGAATTACAGGAGTGTAGATACAAGCTAAAATTCACAAGGATGAACTGGAACTCACATCAGTCTCTCTCTAGAACTTGCATCTGTCTCTCAGTCTGCCAGGCCTCCAAATTTGATAATGCAAGTGAAATACAGAAATGGTGATACACTACCCAAACTGCTCTAGGAGTTATTAGCGAAACTGAAGGAGGCAGCATAACCTGTGTGAATTGGAGCAGTTAATGACACAG
>PISX010035503.1:0-12842 GCA_004024625.1 Mellivora capensis | reverse complement strand
GATCTATAAAGAACTTCTCAAACTCAACACACACAAAACAGATAATCATATCAAAAAATGGGCAGAAGATATGAACAGACACTTCTCCAATGAAGACATACAAATGGCTATCAGACACATGAAAAAATGTTCATCATCACTAGCCATCAGGGAGATTCAAATTAAAACCACATTGAGATACCACCTCACACCAGTTAGAGTGGCCAAAATTAGCAAGACAGGAAACAACGTGTGTTGGAGGGGATGTGGAGAAAGGGGAACCGTCTTACGCTGTTGGTGGGAATGCAATTTGGTGCCGCCACTCTGGAGAACACTGTGGAGATTCCTCAAGAAGTTAAAAATAGAGCTTCCCTATGACCCTGCAATTGTGCTACTGGGTATTTATCCCAAAGATACAGATGTGGTGAAAAGAAGGGCTATCTGTACCCCAATGTTTCTAGCAGCAATGGCCATGGTCGCCAAACTGTGGAAAGCACCTAGATGCCCTTCAATGGACGAATGGATAAGGAAGATGTGGTCCATACACACTATGGAGTATTATGCCTCCATCAGAAAGGATGAATACCCAACTTTTGTAGCAACATGGACGGTACTAGAAGAGATTATGCTGAGTGAAATAACTCAAGCAGAGAGAGTCAATTATCATATGGTTTCACTTATTTGCAGAGCATAACAAATAACACGGAGGACATGTGGAGATGGAGAGGAGAAGGGAGTTGAGGGAAATTGGGGGGGAGATGAACCATGAGAGACTATGGACTCTGAAAAACAACCTGAGGGTTTTGAAGGGGCGGGGAGTGGGAGGTTGGGGGAGCCAGGTGGTGGGTATTATGGAGGGCATGCATTGCATGGAGCACTGGGTGTGGTGCAAAAACTATGAATTCTGTTACGCTGAAAAGAAATGAAATTAAAAAAAAAAGAACATAAGGAATAGCATGGAAGACATTAGGTGAAAGAAGGGATAATGAAGTTGGAAAACTGGAGGAGGATATGAAGTAAGAGAGATTATGGATTCTGGGAAACAATCTGAGGTTTTTAGAGGGGAAGGGTGTGGGGTAGTGTGGTGATGGGAATTAGGGAGGGCACGTATTGCAATGAACACTTGGGTGTCATACGCAATGAATCATGGAACACTACATCAAAAAATAATGAAGTACCGTATGGTGACTAACATATCACAATAAAAAAATAAAACAAATTTTAAAAAGTGGTTTCATTGAATTGTCTGAATACAGTTTTATAAGCTGTAAGGTCCTCCATTATAGGTTGAGCAGAGCACTCATTGAGTTTCAATGAGTCCCAAACACTGGGAGACTTGCTGGACTAGCTGGAGTACTAGGACAGCACTGGGGTCAGGGATCAGCTGAGATGTGAAGGGACACATGCAGAGGACACCCACAAAGCCCCAAACATGGCAGGCCCATCACCTTTGTGGAACTGGGGAGGAAAGCAGCAAAGAAAGAGGCTACTCTTGGCCTTCAGACTCTATTCAATACAACTTGGGGGCAACAGGTTGTGATTTCTGCATATATTGGCTTAAACCTGCTTAAAACTGCCAGAAACGATCGGTGTAAGACACAGAAGAGGGTGTCCCCTCCCTCCTAGAATCATCAGGCAGTCACCACCCTGCCCAATTAAGATCGCTGACAGGAGTGAAGGCGAGATCCACTGAGACTGAGAACTTGAAGACCAGTTTTCCTTTGCAGCCATCACTCTGTGCTCACAGTACCTCCCAGCGGAGTGGGACAGCCAGCGAGAGTGTCTGGAGCCAGCCCCAGACAGCACACTGAGAGAGCAAAATGAAAAGCAATATATGCAAAGAGGGACTGAATCGTTCGGGACCCCAATTCTCGCAATTCTTCAGTCACTCCTTTCCTAAGCTGTGGGGCAGCCAAATCTTGGGTGGCCTCAGAGGTCTTTGGACCCCAAACATGACGGGGAAATCACAATTCAGAACTTAAAACTATGCATCACTACCTCATGTTGCCACACTCTGCCACAGTACCTGGAAAGCAATTATCATTTGTTAAAGGCCTCATAAATCATATATGCTTGAAAATGTACAAGAAAGAAGTTCACTTTATCCTAGAAATGATATTGTCCAAGAACAGGAAAAAAAACCCTCAGGATTACTCCCTCCACATGGCCACAAGAGGGCTCACGGGTATCACGGGGATCCCTAGATGCCTGGCTGTGTCTGGCATTAACCACCAAGAGCCCAGTCTGATGTTGGAATGTTATTATTATTTCCTGTTACCACTTATGATTACATCTCAGAGATTCCCCTTTTCACCCAGGGATAATGTCACACTTCCTCCTGCCGCCCATGTTTCCATCAGATTCCATGGTGACAGGGAAAATAGCACTTGGTGAAGCTTCCAAAATGACATACTTGATTCAGCAGAAAACAAGTTCCCTCCATCAAATACTGTCCCAGGCAGAGTGTAACTCTGGGGAAATGGCCCACACAGGAAACACACGTGAGGAAGACTTGTGGTGAGAGGTCCCTCTGGCAAAGGAAAAGAGTGTGGAGTAGTCCCTGACGGGCCATCAGGACACCATGCAAGGCGGTCCTCACCCAGGTCTGAGAAAGTGGGAAGCCTGTAGGCTCTCACGGGCCCGTGGCCATGGCTTTGGGGACCCGCTGACGAGACTGACACTTGCTCATATCTGTAGTCACCATTGGTGTCAGAGAGAGAACTGGTGTAGTCTGATTTCCCCACACGTCAGAACTGTGCACGCAGCCTCTCAGTGAACAACAGAGTGATTGAGACAGGGGCTTTGGTTTGATTTATACCAGTAGCTGCATCCAGCATGGAAAATTGGGCAGAAGGGACATCTCTCAAGACCAAATCAAAAGTCACTTTGTGACTTTTTCTCTTTTAATATTGATCCTCCATGACATGTGGGAACCCTGAGAGTGAGAAGGGAGACTCATGTTATTCACCCCCAAAATGGGTCTGGCCAACTGACCCCACAGTTGGACCATCCCAGGCATCTGTATGTTCTCTTTAGATAACCAGTGTTCAGGATAGCATGGCTGAGGCTGCTCACAGATGGTTCCATGCTGACTCTCTTCCGCTCGGATCAGGCAATGCTGATCCCTGAAGGAATGACCCCTGCTCTCCTTAGCACCAAGAGCACAGGTCTGCTCTTCCCTGATCTCACTGCCCCACTCCCAGCCTCACTGCACGTTCACTGTGTTATAGGCAGTGCTGGGGCCCCAGGGAGCGTATTTTTTCCCAAAAGCCCAAGTCAGACACACTCTATCCAGTAAGTCTGATTGGCCCTGCTCTGCCATCCTCCCTGCTATACACAAGGTCTGCAGCCTCCCCTCATTTTTACCTTGCACAATCATCAAAAGTCACAATCTTATTGATTAGATCAGAAATAAAATGTTGGAAAATCATCTTTTATTGAAATAAGTGCAACGAGGTATGATTACATAGTCTCCAGGGGGAGATTGTCAGAACAGTGTCCTAACTCTGTGAATCCTGGTAGGGCACCAATCCTACCATGCGATTGGTGTCTCAGCCTCCCTAGTACGGAGTAGCTCCCTGAATTATGTAACTGAATCTATTATGTTTTATTTCTCCAGCATGTTACGTGGTACAAAATTCTATTCATTTATCCAAATAATTGACACAATACCAGTCATGCGTTTGTGAGAGTTTTATTAAATCACATTTTCCATCAGTCCCATGTTTTCATCAATCCTATTTCTCTTTTCCTGCCTCCAGTATCAGAGAAACATTCGTCATCTAAGAGTGAAAGTAATTCATTTTTTCAATATTCTCTATTGGGTTGCAAGCTATAAAAATGACTAAAATGTGAAGATCAACCACAAACACAGGTAGTCTCAGGGAGAAGGAGACTGACTATTCCCAATAAAATCAGCATATGGCCAAATAAGGAGAGTGTTCAAAGTAACTGCTTTGATTATATCTTCCAGGATATCTGTGCAACAGGGTATCAACAGTCATGTTCATTTATTGTTCCTTGTAATCAGAAATGTTGGCATAGATAACTCCTTGTATCATGCACTGAGGATATATTCCTTCTGCCATATTCTTGCCAAAACTGGAGATCTTCCTCCAATCAATAGAAACATCAAACAAATCTGATTAGAGGGACATTCTTCCAAATAACTGTGCATTACACTGCAACCGATTCGAGGCCACGAAAGAGACAAAATGCGGTAATCATCACAGATTAGAGAACTAACAAGATATGTCAATGAAATGCAATATAGTTTCTTGGATTTTATCTCCAGACACAAATCTTTTCTCCTAGGACAAAGGGCTTTAATGGAAAATTTAATGGATCCAAATATGGAGTATTAATTAGTATTAATGGTTCCCTCTGTTGCGCAAAAGTTTTGCAGTTGGTGTAGTCCCAAGAGTTCATTTTTGCTTTTTCCCCACTTGCCTAGGGAGACAACCTAGAAAAATGTTTCTAAGGCTAATGTCAATGAGATTACTGCCTGTTTTTTGCAAGGAATTTTTGGACTTCTGGTCTTCAGCTTAGGTCTTTAATCCATTTTGAGTTTATTTCTGCCTGTGGTGTAATTTCATTCTTTCACATGTACCTGTCCAATTTTCCCAACAGTGTTTATTGAAGAGAGGCCCACATTGTGTACTCTGTTTCCTTTGTCATAGATTAATTGATTGTATAAACATAGGTTTATTTCTGGACTCTCTGTTCTGTTCTATTGACCTTTATGTCTATGTAAATGCCAATACCATACTGTTTGGGTTACTCTAGCTTCACAGTACAGTTTTCAGTCTAAGATTGTGATACCTCCAGCTTTGTTCTTCTTTCTCAAGTCTGCTGTGGTTACTCAGGGTCTACCTTTTAAAATACAAATGTAAAATGTGCCTAGAAACAGCAGAAGATGTAGAAATCTAGCAGGTAAATGGAAGGAACATTTAAATATGTCCCTCCTACCACTCAGGCAGCATAGATTGTATCTCTATTAGTTTTGCTTCAAGCAAAGACAATCTTTCATGTCACTCTGCTCACATGAGAGGTCATACCCCTCTCTGGCTGGCTCCTTCCATTTGGCTGCACCCACAGGGGATTTGCATGTTGTCCCCTAGGGAAGACCCTCCCTTGCCAGTCTGAGATAAAAGATCAACTCTCAACTTGTCTTGACCTATCAGGACTCATCCCTTCAACGTGTCAAAATGAGGTTCCCTGCTCAGCTCCTGGGGCTCCTCATGCTCTGGTTTCAAGGTAAACAGGGTACCCAAAGGGGAAGGGAAATGGGAGGGCAGGATGAACCCCGAGGGCACTAGTTTCCCACATAAATTTTGTTTCCATGTGAGAAGGATGTCTTCCCACTGGGATGGGGCATATGACATTTATTTGTGAGAGAGGAAGAGTCCTGTGGGTAAAGGACCTGTATGTACTTTGGTGACTTCATAGCACTGAAGACTGGGAGGGCTTCTGTGATTTCTAGAGACTTCTGTTATGTCTTGCCAATCACTGGTTCTTTTTTGAAATTGGAAAGTTTTGAGTTCTGAATCAAGGTGTCTTAAAAGGCCTTTTAGTTTGAAATAAAGAACAAAGGAAAATGATGGGAATTACCCACAATGTTTGCACTTAACCTTGCAATTTCTCTTCTTCCTTTAGGATCCAGTGGGGAAGTTGTATTGACACAGACCCCACTGTCCCTCTCTGTCACCCCCGGAGAGCCGGCCTCCATCTCCTGCAGGGCCAGTCAGAGCGTCCTGCACAGTAATAGATACAATTATTTGCATTGGTACCTGCAGAAGCCAGGCCAGTCTCCACAGCTTCTGATCAACTGGGCCACTAACCGTTACTCTGGGGTCCCAGACAGGTTCAGCGGCAGCGGGTCAGGGACAGATTTCACCCTGAGGATCAGCAGGGTGGAGGCTGAGGATGCAGGGGTTTATTACTGCCAGCAAAGTTTACATGCTCCTCACACAGTGGTTCAGCCTAGAACAGAAACCTCCTGCTGGGGTAGCCCAGCTGCCCACACGTGTTGCTTCTCTGGGGAGCAGGCCAGCACTCCCTGTCATTCATTGTAAGAGGAAGATGATGGGGGACTCAAGGAATAGTTGGTGCTGTGGGGTCTAGACCCCAAGGACCTCAGCTGCACCCCAGTAGCATCCTTTATGGCTTGTCAGCTGAAAAATCCTGGGCATGAGAAGCCTGTCAGGGAGAATGGGTGAGCTCTGAGCCACCAGTAGGGATGAGGGAAGAAATGAATGAAAGTTCATTTGAACCTCCCCATCTTGTGTACAGTTGGAAATTAAATGCAAAAGGAAATCCAGAGAAGTGAAGCCATTTTTGGAAAAACAATTGGAATCCTTGTTGATGTTTGACAGTTTTGAGCACCTGGTATTGTATGGAAGTGTGTAATCGCCATTTTGTACATGTGAAATGAATACCATGCAGAATGGTAACTGCAATTTCAATAAAAACCTTAAAAATAGAATAAAATCTAGTATTGCTAAAAGGAATAAAAGGAATTATTTTGACAAGAGAGGACATTTTTAATTAGGACTTTATTCCCTGATTTGAAAAAAAAAAAAGTTCCGCTCTCCCCAAGGTGGGCAATTCCACACAAGCCACTGCTTGTTGCCAGTGGGACTCTTGTTATTCCCCAGTGACATCTGGTCCAAATAACCCTCCCCAGTTTCCTCCTAAACCCCAATTAAAAATAACCATCTCTTGTTCTCTTCAGACTTGCTTAGGATTTGTCATAGGTTTCTTGTCCTCTCCTATTCCTAGTAATTCATTTTATTGATCAAATACTGGCCGTGTAACTTTTCAGTTCACCGTACTCCTAAACAACATCTCCCCAGGTTTCCCATCCTACTTCTCCAGTGCCTGGACACACCATTTTACTCTATTTTTTGAGTTTAGTTCTTTTAGATTCTACTTATAAGTGATGCCATTGAATAGTTGCCTTTCTGTGTCTGACGTCTCTCACTTAATGTAATGACTTCAAGGTCCATCCAATTGGTTGCAAATGGCACAATGTCCTTTTATTTGTGGCTGAATAATATTCCATCCTGTGCATATACCACAACTTCCTTATCCATTCATTCACGGAGGGACACTTAGGTCTTCTCTATATCTTTGTTATTGTGAATAATGTTGCAATAAAGATGGGAGTGTAGCTATCTCTGGTAATCTGATTTCCCTCAGGGAGTTTAGAAAGATAAGGTTTATTACTCAAAGTTCCTTGAGGAGACAGTTGTACCTGGGGCCACACAGCAAGCTCACTGGTAGACAGAGAATGAAACACTGACAGACAGACAGAGGGAGAGAAAGTCAGACAGGAGCATTACGATAATGAGAAAGCCAACTGTGAGGTCTTTACAGTGGACGTGGGAGCTGGTTTCTTCTCAAGATTAGTTTGGAAGGAGCCAAGCAAGGTATCCAACACCTCCAGGAGACGGAAACGCACACGCATCTGTACATTGTCATTGTTTCTGATGCTTTCTTAGAGGACAGGGAAATATGCACCGTGTCCTTGCTGAGAATTAGACTTTGACAGCAAGATTCTTTTCCCACTTACTGCTGGCAGCAAGGACTGTATCTCCACTGGATTTCTTCCAGAAGGAAACTCTTTTATTCACTTGGCTCACATCGGTAGTCCCCTCACCCCCTGGTGGCTCTCTCCACAAGCACAAGGCAGCAAGTAGAGGAAGATTTGCATAATTTTCCCCTGGGCAGGACCCTCTTGCATGTCTGAGATAAAAGGAGAACTTGAACCTTGCTTTGAATTACCAGAAATCATCAGTTCAACTTCTCAAAAGGAGGTTCCCTGCTCTTTCCTTGGGCTACTAATGCCTTGGATCCCAAGAAAGGACAGAGGGGGGCATGTGAAAGCAGAATGGGTGGGGAAGGTCACCTTGGGGAGCACCATGTTTGAGTGCTTTCTCCTTGTTTACTCTGCACACTTTTGAATACATATTTCTTGGTGTCTGGGAAGCGGCATGAGATATTTGAATCTATGAGAATGAGAAGGACCTAAAAGAAGAAGGGCCTGTGCTGTAGTGAAGCCTGTGCCACTGAAAGAAGGGGATGTTGCAGGAGAATTTGAGAGACGAACTTATGTCTGAAAATTTTTGTAATTTCTTGGAATGGGACATTTTTAATATGTAAGTCAAAATCACAGAAAAAGTAAATTATCCTGAAACATTTAGCAAGTAAAAAGATGAATGTGGAGGATGCCTGGGTGGCTCAGTCAGTTAAGCATCTGTTTTCTTCTCGAGTCATGATCGAATCCCACATCGGTCTCCTTGTGCAACAGGGAGCTTTCTTTTTCCTCTGTCTGCTCTTCCTGCTACTCCCCTGCTTGTGGTCTCTCTCTCTCACTCTGACAAATAAGTAAATAAAATCCTTTAAAAAGTGATGAAAATGGCTCATAATATTTCTATGTCATCTTGCACTTCTCTCATTATTTTAGGACCAAACAGGGCTGTTGTGATGACACAGACCCTACTCTCCCTGTCAGTCACCCCTGGAGAGCCGGATCCATCTCCTGCTGAGACAGGCAGAGCCTCCTGCAGTGAAAGAAACGCCGACATGCACTGGTTCCTGCAGCATGGAAGGCCAGTCTCCACAGGACCTGATTTATTTGGTTTCCTACTCTTACTCCAGGGTCCCAGGCAGGTGCAGTGGGAGCGGGTCAGGCACAGATTTCACTCTGAGGATCAGCAGGGTAGAGGCTGACGAAGTGGGGGTTTATCACTTCCAGCAAGGTACACAGTATCCTCCCACCCTGGATCAGCCCTTCACACACATGTCCCTGCTTAGGGGAGGGACCAGCTGCTCACTTGTATTACTTCTCTGGGGACTAAGCAAAACAGACTCTCAGAGTCTAAGAGGAAGGCGTTGGAGAGCTCTGGGGAGTTGTGTGCAGCTGAGGGTTCTGGACCGTGCCTGTGCTGGGTACCTCTTAGGCACCACAGGTTGGAGATTCTCCACGGCAACAGCCTTGGCATGGCAGACCCTACAGCAGAGTGGATGAGGCCCGAGTTCCCTCTGAGAAACTGGAGGCATCAGAAGGGAGAGCCGAGTAAAAGCTCATGCTAGTCCTAGCCACACTGCATACACACATCAGTTAATTTCATTCAGCCCCAACATTGTGTCTGATTGGTGGCTACACACAAAAAATACACATTTTTGGTTTTGTTAGGTTTGATACTTGCCAGAATCCAGCAGCAGGAGGATATTTGGTAATAAGACATGGTTAATCTCTCCTCCATCACCTTTTCACCTACACTCTGTCCTAGCACCTATCTCTGTCCTGCTGGGAGATTCACTGATGTGTATTACTGTCCTCATTGGAGGAACTGAGAAAAATTATTCTACTCTGTATTTTTGAACTAGATAATTGTAATAAACACTTCATAAACAAAGACCAAACACCAGAGTCATTGAGAAATCTCAATCACAGCAAGTTGAAGTCAACTGAGATTTCTGAATTCCAAAGCTGGATTTTATATACAAAGAACAAGTCAGAACAATGAATGAACATAAAGTATATGCCTTAGTCAGCAGAATTTGGGCGAATACAGGAAAATATAAAAGCCAAGGTTGTGCCCGTTGTAATCAGAATCTTATGTTTTCATGCAGGGGCGTAACATGACTGTGAAGACACTGATGGAGGTCAGCTCTTCCAACAAGACCCAGCTCCGGGGCTCGAGTGTGTTGGGGAGGAGGGATGCTGGTGGGGTTGAGGTCCAGATTTGAATCCACACAGAAAGTCAGATGTACTTCCTGGGAGATGACAGATTGAAGGATCCACTGCCTGGCCTCCCAGGCCATGCCCTGCTGATACTGCCAGTGTCATGGAAAATGGTGGCTCTATTGGTGGCCCTCTAGGTCCTTCTCGAGTGAAGTTCCTACCTCATTCCTAACCTAGATCTATCATACATTCTTATGTAAGCCAGGAGAGCATGGGTGAACTTCCAAAATTGCATTCTACCCCAGCGTATGTCTGGAATGATTTGAGAAAAATGATCATTGAGAAACCATGTAGAAAAAGAACATGGTGACCAGAGAAAGAGCGAGGGCTGGGAAGATTGGCCAGGGATGCAGTGGTGGGGGCCAAGGCTCATGCCTGAGACATAGGGACAATCAGTGCAGCAGTAGAGGGGGAAAATGCAGGACAATGTGGGAGGTTTACTCTGTCTTTCTGGCCTGGAGGCCCAGCCACATTTCCCATCCCAGACTTTAGCAGATGTTCCCAGGAGAAATCCACCCTGGGGGTAAAGTCTCAACTCCTGGCTTATCTATTAAAGCAGCTTCCTGCAGCTGCCCAAGCTCAGCTGTATTCCCTTCCCCAGCAGAACCCTCTGTCTGGGCCAAGCCAGAGGATATGCTCACATTCAGATTTTGCATTTTCACGAGGGCATAAAATAACAGGAGAACATCTCATCACCTACAACACACTTTCTGTCTCTGAAATTGTAGATCATCTGGTCCTCATTTCTTCCATGGCTCTCTGATGTCACCATAAACATGATATTTACATTTGATTTTTTGTTCTTCTCTGCATTTGTTGCAATGTTAGTGTTGTTCCTGTGAGATCTACTCCATCCTACCTGAACCTGGAAATGCCTTTTATTTCAAATTCCGGTATACTATGTGGATAGGACTTAGGTAGTACATTGCAAAACCCGGTGGTCTAGATCAATCCATTTATGCACATGGCATGATCACACCAATGCCTCAAGGAAAGGGAAAAGAAATCTCTGAAAAGATGGTCTTGCCATCATCAAAATGGCAATTGACGACTAGTGTATTTCCAAATTCCAGGCACATTGCCTAATTATATATCCCTTTTAGATGCCCCATTGGCAATAGCGCTCTAGTAATATTTTGAATAAATGAAGGGGCATATTATTTATGGAGTTATGGGGGAAGCAAATGAAGGTTTGAAATCACAAAATAAAACAATCTCGAGTCGGCTTAAGGAAGTAAGCCTTGCTTCCAGATACTAGATCCCACAGAACATGTGTGATACACTGTCTTTCTTCACCATGATAAACACGTGACACCTAACTAAATCTATGGATCCACCAGTTCCCTGGGCCTCAGCCACTCCCTGAGGACTGAACACTTCTGCCTGTTGCCCTAGGCCTTCCTCTGCATCCCAGTTCTGCCCAGTATCTGGCTCTAACACCACTTCATTGTGAAAGACATACTGAGTAGCATGGACTCGATTTCCCTATGGGAGTCAGCGGGGCATGGACCATCATCTGTCCATCCCGCAAGTGAGCTGTGAGTATGCTGACACAATCTGCAGTCATCCAGCTGCTTCTGCTACCTTGTACTTGAACTCTCTCACATTGCCGCTATAGGACGGGCCTCCACAGCATCCAATACCCTTGACTTAGTATCCCTTCTCTTGATGCAAGCAGCTTGATGTTTGCAGAGTCACAGGAGTAATGCAGAAGCATTTTGTTCCTGATAGGATAAGTAGGGTATCTACAGCAAAACACAGGCTTTCCCTAAGTCTGCTCCCCTCCTGGACCTCAGGGTAGGTCTTTCTCCACCCCTGACTAATGCGTGTTACTTATTTGTGTTGTTTGCAGCGACCAGCTTTGATGGGGTCAGTTTTGTTGCCCAGGTTGCAGTGTGCCTTGGAGACATGAGGGAAACAGGGATTTCAGCAAAGCATTTTTGATCCTTCAGTGTACAGGTGGTATAGGAAAATTTCAAAGCCCTTTTCTGACCATAAAATAATTTCTGTGAGATTTTTCATTTCCTGGACATTTCAGGGCAATAGATGATGAGATACACAACTAAGCACAGTGGAAACTTCTGAAGTTCTAATGTTGTGTTTCATAGGAAACAGTAATACAAGACCCCATTACACATGTCCAAAATGATTCTGTAAAAGAAGAAGTATTCTAAATACCAGTCAAAAATATTAGAATATTATTCCTTTTGAATTCTGCTCCGTCCTCCCAAGAAGTTCTTCCCTTAAGAAGTCTTTTGAATTCACATGATACGTACATAGTGAGGTAAGTATGATGGGATATTCACCAGATGATAACAACTGGTTACCAGCAACTTCAGGTTCATTGCCTGAGACACAAAATTCTTTCTCCTTTTCCTCTTGTCTTAAACAGATCCTTTGCTCTCTGTCTCTGTTGGAAGATTTTTTTCCTCCTTGTCTCACTCTTTTAAGTGGAATGCTTCCATGCAGTTTAATTCACTAGATCTCAAGGAAAGCCTGTGCCTAACCCGTTCACCCAAAATTCTTTAACTGTTAACCTGGAAAGAAGAGATATTGAACTACTTTGCAACCATTTCATGTTGATCCTGTGTTTGTAGACTCTGCCCATCAATACCAACGTGGTAGAAGTCATCTCTTCCCCAAGATGAGCCTGGAAGGAGCTAAGCAAGATGGTCATTCATCTCCCTCATGCTGATCTGGATATTCCTAATCTGATCCTGATACCATTTGGCAACATGATGACTGTGTTCTTGGTTTTCAGCTAAACAAAGAAGATATTTCATTTCATTCTGCTCACAGGAGAGTCTCCTCCTTATCATGACTCTGTCCACATGGCTTCACCCACCTGGGTATTTGCATATTGTCCCCTAGGGAGGATCCTTCATTGCAGGTCTGAGATAAAAGGTCAGCTCACAAACATTTAAAGAAGAATTAATTCCTATTCTCCTGAAACTGTTCCAAAAAATAGAAATGGAAGGAAAACTTCCAAACTCATTTTATGAGGCCAGCATCACCTTGATCCCAAAACCAGACAAGGATCCCATCAAAAAAGAGAATTATAGACCAATATCCTTGATGAACACAGATGCGAAAATTCTCACCAAAATACTAG
>PISX010035502.1:0-12847 GCA_004024625.1 Mellivora capensis | reverse complement strand
AGACCTCCCTCCCAGAGAGAAGCCCCAGTCCGCTCCCCTCTGGGTGCTGCAGAGCAGGTTCCCAGCCTGGATCTCTGGGGACACCTGTGTGTCTTGCTTGTAATCAAATCCACAAGCGGCAGCTGTCTGGGCAGTTCCAGACCACTAGAGAGTTTCCAAGCAGGGAAGGCACACTGAGATTTTCCTGCTAGCCTGAGCTGGGAGCAATCAGACTTTCTGGGTCCTAGAGAGCCCTCTGCTGGTGCCCGAGAGCCTCTCTCAGGGGAGGGGGTGGAGCGCGTCTCAGGCTCTGCTAGCTTTGCACAGCACACTCCTGGGGACTGCAAAAGTCTGTTTCTGCTCCGGGAGGGTCCCAGCCCCTGCCACACGCCAAGCGCCCTTAGGAGGTCTCCTCACAGCTCAGAGATCAAGACCTGGTTTCTCCGCTGCACTCTCTCTGGCTCAGCGCCAGGGGTGTCTGCCCTCCATGGGGGACTTAAGCCCCTGTCCCTAACAGTTCCAATTCCCACAATTTCACCCTGCGATCTTTTCTCTTTTTGAGTGCTTTTTATCAGTCTTCAAGTTAATGCTGGTCCCCAGTCGTAGGGCACTCTCCTATTGGGGTATTACTTCCCAATGTGTTTCCTCTGGTGGCTCCCTCCCCCTTTTGTTTATCTTCCGATACCAGTCTGGTGTTCCCACTCTGCTTTACCTGCCCACTGGCGTCTTGTGCACCCGTAGAGATCCTGACGAGTAGAATTCTGATTTCAGGGTGATTTCATGAGTGATCAGAGTTCCTTGGTAGGTAATCTGCTGACTTTAGGGGCCAGGTTGAACCAGAGCCTCCTCCTAGTTCCCCGTGCCATCTTCAACATCTTTTCTTTCAATATTGAAGATAAAATTGAAATAATTCTTGCATGCCTTAAAAATAGGAAGACATTTTTTCAAGCATGTGGAATAAAAACACAACACATTTGGTCATACCACAAAGATACTGCTAATACCGTTATTTCTTTCTTTCTAGTTTTGTTTCATGCCACACCTTAATAAAATTCATATTACTCCTTGACTACTCTTCCTCTGCTCTTGTCTTTTTTCTTTCTCTTCCTTCTCCTACTCTTCCTTTTTATTCTTACATATTTAGGATTGATATGATTTTAACTTCTTCTCATTAAAGCTACTCTTGTAGGGGAGCCTGGGTGGCTCAGTTGTTGAGTTTCAGCTCAGGTCTTTTTCTTTTAGGCCCTGGGATCCTGCCCAGAGTTGGACTCTGTGCTCAGCCAGCAGTCTGCTTGGAGGTTCTCTGCCTCTGCCCAACAGTCCCCCAACACTCTCCCTCTAATAAAAATTATTTAAAAAGAGAAGAAAAATATGAAAAACCTTAAAAAATAAATAAAAAGCTACAAAATAAAAATACAAAGAACAATACTTAGTGTTTTCCATAAGCTCTGAAGCTTTGCAGACCCCTATTATCAGTCAACTTGAGAGGAGTGAGTTGTTTGTGATGGTCTTCTAGGGGAGGGATCTCTTGCACTGATCCTAAAGTGGACTCCAACTGGACAAATGCAGCTCTCCTAACCAGTAGAGACAGGTCTCAGGGTAAGCAGCTCTGGATTTCAGTATGTGGCGCTGTTTTAATCCCTGAAGGCTTGCAGCACCAATGGGTGAGATGAATATCGCTGCACACTGCTCTCTACCAAGGAGCTGAAAATTTGCACCCCAGCTCTTCAGGGAGCCCTCACAAAAAAAAAAAAAAAAACACCAAGAAACAATCCACCAGGCGTAACTCCTCGGTTTCTGTCAGAACTGTGTGTTCACACTGCCAGTGACAAGGCATTTTTATCTCAGACACGTGACTAAGTTCTAACTTCGGTATTTTTGTGTTTAAAGATTTTATTTATTTACCTGAGACAGAGAGGGAGAGAGAGAGAATGAGACTGGAGAAGGTCAGAGAGAGAAGCAGACTCCCCATGTAGCTGGGAGCCTGATGTGTGACTGGATCTAGACACTCTGGGATCATGACCTGAGCTGAAGGCAGTTACTTAAACAACTGAGCCACCTAGCTGGCCCCAATTCCAATTTCTATGGATTCCTGTGGCACAGACGCACACCATACCTGCTGGGTGTTTGAGGTCTTGCCATGCACTTTTTTTTTTTTTTTTTTTTGCTGGACACCTCTCAGGAAAGTGAATGCACAACAATGCTGTGATTTGGAGGACAGGGATACACAGAGCAGAAACCCAGGACCAAGCTTCGTGGTTTTCAGCCATTTTACCCTAACTGATGTCTGGGAACTCTGAAGCATCCAGGCCCCACCTGTTCTTTTTGTGACCCTCGGGATCCTGAGATCATGCTGTTACACCTGGGATTCCACCCCACTTTACCACTTGAACTCTTTTGAGACATAAATGTCCCCCATAGTAGTCAACTCCTAAGTGTTTCAATCAAGCACATCATTGTCACTAAAAATTTTTGCAGTAGGCTCCTTCGGGTAACTGCCTCCCCTCTGCTGTATCCACAGTCATATCACTCACACAACTTATTCCCACCCATTCCACTCAAGCTCTGAAGCTGCTGCAGGCACCACAGTAAGAGCTAGAGGTTGCTCTTGAGATGGTTCTGGATATTCTCTGGGTTTGGTGCTGTAGGTCCAAGAAGAGAAAAGTATCATCACCATGATTGACTTTTAATGTTCCTCCTAATTAAAGGAAAATTTTGCCACCACTCAATGTTCTCTGAGTCTATGAAGCAATCCCTGGCATATCTCACCTGATGGCAAGTCATGGGCACAGGGATCTGAGGATATTCATTACTCCTGGACTACCAGTTGATGGATACTTCCTCTGTGTGGCCTAAGCTGTTCCATCCACTGGTCTATAGCAGCCACATCCTGTCCTCCTCACCTCAGCATCTCTCCTCCCTCTGCCCATCCCCTCCTGCTTGTGCTCTTTACCCTCTAATAAAAAAATAAAATCCTGAAAATAATAAATAAAAGATTGAGGGTAAAAGTGTACACTTAGGCCTTCAAGACCTGACTGGAAATACCCTCCTTTGTGTATTTCTTTGTCATCTTTCCTCTTGTGCTGATGGCATCAGTGGTGCATGAAAACTTAGGGAGTGAGAAGGCCCAAGGTGGAGGGACTCTGCATTCCTGAAAGACCACATAAAGTATTTCATTCTTCTAATCTTAAGAGCCCCCCAGCACGGTCATGAAGGGAAAACTATGGTGACATGCTATCAAAATTTGGGGAGTTACTTGGTAATTTATCATAATGTAATATACCTACAACATATTGAAATCACCAAATTAACTTCTAGAGTTATCAGACAAAAACCTTTAAAAATTACCAAAGAGGCACCTGGCTTCCTCAGTCAGTAGGATACTTGATCTTTGGATTATGAGTTTGAGCCCCACATCAGGCATAGTTTACTTACAAAATAAAAACAAAAAAGAAAAAAAAAGGACTTAAACATGAGCAAAATCAATGAGGCTCAAACAATGGAAATCAGTGTTGGTATGAATTCTGTCTCCCATTCATCCAGCCACTGGGCACTGCATGTTCAGGTGGTGCCAGTGCTTATCAGCCAACCAGGTTCTAAGAACTCAGGGTCTAGAGAAGAAGATGGACAAACAAGAAACAAAAATGAGAATGAAAAGAGCAATTTCTCCATGGGAAAAGAACAAGGGACTACAACTAAGTCCTGAGCTCCACCAGGTGAGGGGTATGACAAGGCTATACTGAGATGACATTGAGAATTCCTGTGGCATGAAAAGAAGGAGACAGCCCTGCACAAATCTGAGTGTATTCAGCCTGGCAGAGGACACCATGGAGCAGAGAATTGGAGGCAGAATTTGGTGTTCCCAGAGTGGAGGTTAGAAAGGAGGCCAGGGTGTCCAGAAGAAGCTGAGGAAGAGAGCAGAGAGGGAAGGTAGGAGGGCCAGGGCGGGGGCAGTTCAACAGTATCAGTGCCCTTCTCCCAGTGCTGTGTGACCACATTTCCACACACTCAGAGGCTGACACCACAAACACCGTCTCCTGGTCTCAGGGGATCAGGAATCCAGAAGTGCACAGCTGGGGGCTCATTCCAGAATCTCTCATTAGGTTGGGACTGTTGACAACACCAAGGGAGGACCTGCTTCACTGAGTACCTGAGCTCACTTAGGGGCATTGGCCAGACACAGGCCATCGCAAAATCCTGAGTTCTTCTGTCTGTTTTGACCCACAGTGCTAGGCCACATGCATATGGCTGTGTCATGGTTCAACCTAGGGGCCTGTACTCCAGTCTGAGGATCTGAGAGAGAACATGGGTCAGAGTCAACATGGGGTTGGGCAATGAGCTTTTATAACTAAATCTCAGCAGGGACTTTGGGTCATGTTGCCATGTTCTGTGGAATGAAAGTGAATCAGTAAATCCAGACCACACTCATGGGAGGGGGTTACACAAGGATATATGTAGAGGACTTGGGGAACCAATGGGACATCTGAGGGAAGAAGGTGATGATGCCTACAGTGCCTGTGCTTTGCCCAGAATCAGACTGGTAGGAAGGCTTACAGGCATGAATCCAGCTCTTTGAGTATCTTCAAAGGTGGGGTCCTGGTGCACCTAGACATTCACAGGGGGCTCTGGAAAAGGTTGTCTTTGAGGAAGTGGCTATAGACATTGAAATGATATCAGGCTGAGGGTAACCATTGATATCCTGGAAAGGAGACATATCCCCATGTTGTTGTGTGAGGAGGACCCCAGGTTACGGAAACCCACAGAATGGACCCATATCTACATAAAACCCATTGGAAAGGAGGTAATGGCTTGCATCCCAGGACAGGCAGTCTCTAAGCGTAAGGGTACATTCTGACCATCAAGGGCCAAGGCTCCAATCCCTTCTTTAAGGTTTGCATTGAAAATTAGAAGCCTAAGATCTTCTGAAGCTATTACCCACTTGTTTTAGGTGGGGCTGTCGTCTTCTGGGACTCCAGAATGTGAGCACTGATGGCTCATGTGTGCACACAGGAGCAAGTGTGCACGTGCACAGAAAAACACATAAACCAGTAGGGACTGGGGGTGGGATCTGAATAGTCGCAGATTCAAAGAAGTTGATAGGAGGAAGGAAACTTGGTTGGAGGTATTTCCTACATGTGACACCACTCCTCTAACATAGATATTATCCAACCTATGCCTGTGGATATCTGGTAGAAGGACAAGCTAGAATTACCCGTATTTTACAGAGGCACAATGGAGTGGACTGTGGTAGGGAATCCCAGGCAGTGATGTCACTTCCTTGACCACAGAATGCAACAGAACTTGGAACCTCTGCAACCAGGCACCCACCTTCTAATGTAGTCCAGTATCAGGGTTACTTGGCTAGAGACATCTGATATAGAAAGTCGTTCTCTTGCTGCTTGCCTACTTTCCGGGATTCTGGTTTCCAGAAGCCCCAGGGGAATAGCATTTTCGCATGCTTCAGACATTGGCCCAAAACCTCGCCCCCAATGCCTCAGGGCATTTGGCAGAAGGTGCCAAGAGGTACTTAATATTGAGCAGACTAGGCAATGCCCACACCTATGAGCCATCTAAGGTCAGACCCTTCCCTTCCTTTTGAATTTTAGGGAAAGAGAAATATGTGGGGGTTCCCAAACATGGGCTGTAGTAGGTTGAGCATAGTGGATACCCTGGTGATCCCTTCTTGTTCACATGAATGTCATGGTGGACAGGATGGAAAGAGGAATCCTGAGGTTCCTCTTACCTGTGCCAGAGCCCATCCAAGATCCTGAAGCTGTGACATGTTTATCTCCTTGATGGAGGTGTGTGCATACCAGGGTGTGGTGTGAGTGGAATAGATTCCCTTGGTCTGAAGACCAGCAAAGGCATCCAGAAAGGGCTCAGAGGCCTCCTGCCTGGCTTCCGGGGACTGTCTTTACAGACCTCTAGAAAGGAGATGGGGCAGGAGATGAATGATTAGATCCCCTTCTCTACCTCCTTGAAGGACAAGGTGCCCACACTGCCAACAGAGTCCAGCACTGGTTTGAGATGGGTGCAGGTGTTGGGAAGATCCCAATCCAAGGGTGCCAATGCAGCACAAAGGGCCTCACTTCCTAAAAGGCAGCCTGGGTTCCTAGAGTCCTGTACTCACATGCATCTCCATCCCATTGCTTCCCCAAACTTGACCTCATGGTCCTGCCTGTTCCTTGGATAGAAGCAGAGTCATTGTCCACTTATTTATAAGATTATCATTAAAGAGACTTTAAACCATGTATCAACTCATTTATTTAGAGTTCTTTTGCATTGTGTTATGCATTTTCCTAACTCGTGCTCCCAGGTGTCCCCATTGGCCCAAGAGCTCTTCCCCAAGTTCTGCAAGTCTTGCAAATGATCATGATGAATTGGGAGACTTTTATCCAAAGGGTCCTTCAGCTCATGGTACTATGTCTCTTGTTCTGCCCTTTCGTTTTGTTGGAACACATCTTTGGGTTCCCTGCAAGGTCAGGATCAGGGGCCTCACTGCACTGCACTCCCATTCCTAAAGGCCAGTCATTTATCACAGCCATTGAACCCTTTACTGATACAAGATTTTGATGTGATCCCCTTCTGTTGCCAATGCACAGTGTTCCATCCTATATCCTTCATGCCCTAATATCCTAAGCCCTCTCACCTAAACATCTCTGTGTTCTCGTCTCAAGAATGGGATATGTTGTCTGAAATCACAGGATTCATGCCATTCATGCAGGGTGTGCTATCAGTACTCAGCTCACAATTTGACCTGAGATACCATCAGTTCAGACACCATTTACTGCAATTCTTTATATGGTTGCTAAGAACCTTATTTCCTTTTCCTTAAAGGTTTATTAATTGATTGGTTGATTGTTGGATTTGCGAGAGAGGCAGGGGGATGGTGGCGAGAAGCAGAGGGAGAGACAGAATCCTCAAGTAGACACTGCCTTTTGGGCAGAGCCCTATGAGGAGCACAGTTTCTGGGCATTGAGAATATGACCTGTACCAAAACCAAGAGTCTTATGTTTACCCCAAGGAAACACTGAGATACCTTATTCTTTTTAGTACTGTGGGTTCTCTTGTCCCTCCTCTTGCCATATGTCACTGAGATCTGGGGGGTCAGTGTGCCCTCCAACACTCAATTCTCCTGGTGGCTATAGCATTGACTCATATCTCCTCTGATTCACCTCATGGTAAAAATGGCTCAAACTGAAAGAGAAATGAGACCTCGGTCCATTTACCAACCAGACCAACACTCTAGAGTCAGAATTAGAATACCCGGCACCTCCCTTCCTAAGAAGAGACCTAAATTCTGTCTACATGTTCCTGGGTACATACCAAGCCTTTGTAACCACTCAAGAGGTGCTGGGCCTCCTATTTGCAAGGGGAGCACCCTGGCCCTAACTGCTAAGTGTGATTTGGCCAATGCCTTGTTGTGAGACTTTGAAATGTCTCCAAACTTCCCCAAGCCTCAGTTTGCTCCTAACTGGGGTAGAATTTTTATAGGAACTCAGTGGGGACTTTTAGGGGAAGTACACCTGGGTGCCTGCTCCTGCGGAATAGTCTGCTAGAAGGCCTGTGTTCATGCTATTTGATCATTCTCTTCCTCCTCATGATGAAGCCTCTGCCTCATCCCTCCCTATCACTATGGTCTTGAGCTGGGCTGTTTTGTCATTGAAAGGGAGATCTGAGACTCCATCTGGGGTCTGTGTCTGGGTGAATCAAGAGCAGGCATCCCTGAGTGTGAGCAGGGAGCCAGGCCCACTCAGATATATGTGATGGCCTGGTTGGGGCCCTTTCATTCATCAAGCACTCAGGAAGCCCCACTCAGTGGAGGCATTTATATAGGAGCTGAATATGATCCATACACAGAACAGACAGCACCTCAGGGTTGCAGACTAGTCAGGGCTGAGACGATGAGAGGTAGCATCCACAGCACATTTCATGTGATGCCCACTGGCCTCCACTAAGTATGGGTGCATTTTCTCCAGCTATGATGTGGTCAGCAGAGCCCAGGAGAAGTGGAACGTGTGATGAGCTTCAGTTGATAAAGGAGGGCCTTCCCTCTCCACCAGGGTAGCGAGGTACTGTGAATTAGAGAGCCTGCTGGACCTTCACCCACACGCCTGTTATTCCTGCTTTAGGGTAAATGTCTGAGAGCTCTTTCTGGAAAAGGGGAAGGTGTCCTGGGGAGACGTGGTTGGTGTGTGAGCACTGTGGAAAAGCATAGTGGGATGGAGGACAGCTTCAACCCCTAGAGGGTCATTCTTCATCCCTGCCCCCTCCCAGCCACGAATCTACCCCAAATCCAGGACCATGAACTGAGGATTTAGGAACCATCACAAGGCAGTCTGTTAGAACCTGGACACTTGATGTTAATAGGGTGCTCACGAGACCCAGTGTGAGGTCAGGGATCACATAGCACACATCCTGTGGGAGATTATTGTCAGAGGAAGGTGACCCACTCATGGCTCCTAGTGAATAAGGCAGCACATGGGCACAGGAGGTAACGTTTGAGGTATTGGGAGGATCCTGGGAAGGTCTGGCTAGAGACAGAGTAACTCTGTTCCCTCCTTGGTTGGATCTTTACAGAGCAGTGGAGTGTGCAGTGAGGGTAAGTAGGAGGCCAAACACCACCTTTCCTTGGGAACATGAATGTGAATTCAAGTGGCAAGTGAGCAAGTAGACAGACTGAGGAGTGTGTCCAGCTCCCCTAAGAAGGACAGAAATTCTCACACCATTGATCAAGGACCCCCACTCATATCTCCTTTTTCCCAGTCCCCCATCTGATACGAGGCCTGTCCTGGGCAGAACTGACAGATCAAATGTTGACAAGGAGTAGGACTGGTCTCTGACAGGAGCTGGAAATCCAAGGGTCCAGATTCCCACAGGGGTTCCCTGGGATATTGGTTTGGATGGGAGCCCTGTCCTCTGACTTCTCTGCCTACCTGTCTGTCCCTAGAGCCAATTATTCCATCTTGAGCACATGGCTGGAACAATATTCTTGGGACATTTTCCAGCTCCCAGAATTTCCCAGCCTGTAAATGCTGCTGGCATACATGGGGCTCAACATGCCAGGCTCAGACCTGGAGTGCTGTGCCCAACTTCTGCTCTCACAGTTGCAAAACCTTGAGCCCATGAAGTCAGATACTGGGGTTTAGGAGGACTGGGGCTGACTGATGTGGTCCTGAGGAGGAGAGAGGGTAGGCCACACTGAGCAAGCCTCCACAGATTGTTATTTGTCTGAAAGGAGTGAGTAGCCTCTGATCCCTGTCCCCATGAGCTTTAGTTGTGGAGATATCCCAAGGTTTGGGTCTTGAATTCAGACCAAATTGAGTGGTGGGAAAAGTTTCTTTTATTTATAAGGCAAAAGAGAATTCAATCATGCTGGTGATACTTTCTCTTCTTGGAGCTACAGTACCAGCCCAAGAGCAAGATCCTGATCCACCTCAGGAAACCGTCCCAACACCCACTCTGGCACCCACTGCATCTTGGAGCCTGAGTTGGCCCATCCAATCCCTGCTGCTGTGGCTCACCAGTCAGGAAGAGCAGTTACTTCACCTGCCCTGTTGGGGCCAGTGCATGTGAAAGACGGGGCTCTAATTCATACTCATGACATGGAAGAACCAGTGGCCCCTTTGCCTGAACTGGAGGTCCAGCAGGGTCGTGCCCCTGATCCTGCAGTTCCTGAATGGCCTGAACCACTACCTACCTCAGTGGAGCAAGCTGCATCATCCCCTGAGCAGCAGCTGGTGCAGGCTATAGCCCCAAACAATGCCTTCCTCTCCCGTGTCATTGCCATCTTTGTGATATTTGTGTTTTTTATAAACCTGTATAATGGCTTAATAGATTTTGTTTGTTAAATAAAGTAGAATTTCAGCTTTCATAAAATTTTTACTCAGATCCTTTTCAATGGTATATCAATGTCTCATTAGGTACATTCAGATTTTGTCACAACCATTTACTTCTACATTTCCATCAAAGAGTACTACTAATCACTACTGTTCTACTAATCACTCATTGTTCATTCCCTCACCCCAGGCCCTGAAACCACTGCTGTTCTTTCTGTCTCTGGTACTTTACCTCGTCTTGGATTTTCATGTGCCTGGAATCCTACAATATGGCCTTCTCTGTCTGTCTGCAGAACATAAGGGTGATTCACATTTTTAAAAAATTATACAAATAATATTTTATTACATAGGAAAATTCCTGAGAGAACAAAGATCACAGGAAGCCCCCAAATGAACTATTTGTATTATCTTTGATAGGGTTCCCTTTCATAAGGATGCCTTGAAAAGCAGAAACCACAAGAGAAATGTCTGGGTCCTGAGAACCTTTCAATTCTTTCCATTTCCTGGATAGACTATGTTTAAACTATTCTAATGGACATACTATAAAATATTAAAATCATATTTAAATATTCTCATTTATGCTAACAAGTTAGGTAATGAAGTAAATAGTTCTTTAGGTTTTATCCAGACTATGTTTATTTAGTAAGTAATGATTTAAATATGAAAAGAGAAGGCATGTTCCTTCTACCAAGAAATAATCGCCCATAATACACAGTATCCATCTGCCCTGGCTTTCCCTCTAAGTGTAGTGTGTGTGTGGTGTGTGTGTGTGGTGTGAGTGTGTGTGTGTGCACGCGTGTGTGTGCATGCATGAGCAAGCACATGTGTGTGACAAAGTGGGGCAGGGAAGATTCCAGGGTTTCACTCTTATTCAACCTGATGTCCCCACAGTGGAAAGGCACTGTCTCTGCTCTCCCCTTGGGCATTCACAGTGACAGCACTCAGCAGCCCCATCTGATGAAAAACTAAACCCTTTCCATTTATTTGACTCTCATAATGTAAGTGATAAGCATGTCTGTGCCATAAATCTCTGTTTCTTTAGGAATGATTTCTATAAACACCAATAATGGAAAACACTTTAACCACATTTTGGGGGGACTGACTGCTGGCTACTCTCTGCTCTATTTATTAAAGAGAATCATTGCTTTGGAAAGGAGGAATCATGGATTCTATATATGATACCTGAAATCTTGAGGAGGACAAACCAGCAGTGATGCAATTGGGTTACTGCGACCATTGAGCATAGAAAAGCCTGGCCACAACTCCCCCTCATTTGTCCTCTCCCACAAGCTTCCATGCCTTGTGTTCTGGAACACACCTCACCCATGCCCTGTCTGGTGACATGCTCCAGCCACTCCAGGCCCTCGTTCTCCTTAAGTCAGATGCTAACTGGAGCAACCAGAACCATACTTCCAGCCAGCAGAGGGGTGCAGGCCAGGCCACTCCTCTCAGCTTACTCCCTGTCATTCCTGGCTGAACCTCATCCTCCCAGGGAGGAACCTCTAAAGACAGTGCAGGTTGGGGGGAGACAAGATGGCGGGGAACTAGGAGGAAGCTCTGGTTCAACCTGTCCCCTAAAGTGAGCTGATTACCTACCAAGGAACTCCCATCACTCATGAAATCAGGCTGAGATCAAAATTCTACTCGTCAGGATCTCTACGGGGGCAGAAGACACCAGTGGGACCTCAGGATCTCTACGGGGGCAGAAGATGCCAGTGGGCAGGTAAAGCGGAGCGGGAACACCGGACTGGTATGGGAAGATAAACAAAAGGGGGAGGGAGCCACCAGAGGAGACGCATTGGGAAGTAAAACCCCAATAGGAGAGTCCCCTAAGACCGGGGAACAGCATTAACTTGAAGACTGATAAAAAGCACTCAAAAAGAGAAAAGATCGCAGGGTGAAATTGTGGGAATTGGAACTGTTAGGGACAGGGGCTTAAGTCTCCAATGGAGGGCAGACACCCCTGGCGCTGAGCCAGAGAGAGTGCAGCAGAGAAACCAGGTCCTGGTCGCTGAGCTGCGAGACCTCCTAAGGGCGCTTGGCGTGTGGCAGGGGCTGGGACCCTCCTGGAGCAGAAACAGACTTTTGCAGTCCCCACGTGTGTGCTGCGCCGCACTAGCAGAGCCTGAGACGAGCTCCACCCCCTCCCCTGAGAGAGGCGCGCGAGCACCAGAGGAGGGCTCTAGGACCCAGAAAGTCTGATCGCTCTCAGCCCTAGCCAGCAGGAAAATCTCTGTGTGCCTTCCCTGCTTGGAACCTCTCTGGCGGTCTGGAGCTGCCCACACAGCTGCCACTTGTGGTTTTGAGTACAAGCAGGACACACAGGTGTCCCCAAGGATCGAGGCTGGGAACCAGCCCTGCAGCACCCAGAAGGGAATAGACTGGGGCTTCTCTCTGGGAGGGAGGTCTGGGTGCAGTTTGCTTTCCTCTAAACCTCCAAGAACCATCTGGAGCTGCCAGGGGGGAGAGAAGACAAAGGAACAGACATAAAAACCTCCAGAGAACAAAAGCCTAAAGGTCCGGTTTCCTCAGAGCCCTCCCCCTGGAGGGGGGCGGGAGGACTTAACACAGGAAACACCACCTGAAAACCCACGCGGCAGGCCCCTCCCCCAGAAAGCCAACCCGCGGAGAAGACAACAATCACTACTACTTCAGAGATAGGTTTAATTTTTAATTCGTTCCCACTATTCTGGTTCATTTTTAATTTTTTTTATCTTTTTTATTTTTTATATAGATTTTTTTAGCCTATTTACCATCACAGTGAGATGTCCAGTGCATCAAACTCCATAATAACCTTTTAACCTGAACTTTTTGATACATATACCCATGCTTTTCTTTTGCTTTTCTATTTTTTTATATATTTTTTAAAATTTCACGTTAGTTTAGTTTAGATCATTCTTTTCTTTACTTTTATTTGCTAATATTCATATAGAGTTAAAATTCAAGGTAATCCCCTTTCCCCAATCAATGCTACCCCTATAGGTAAACCCATTTTGAATCCCCTGATATCTTAGGAAAGTTGTATCCTT
>PISX010035501.1:0-12848 GCA_004024625.1 Mellivora capensis | reverse complement strand
AAAGTCTGGTATTCATCCTTTCTGATGGAGGCATAATACTCCATAGTGTATATGGACCACATCTTCTTTATCCATTCGTCTGTTGAAGGGCATCTTGGTTCTTCCCACAGTTTGGCGACCGTGGCCATTGCTGCTATAAACATTGGGGTACAGATGGCCCTTCTTTTCACTACATCTGTATCTTTGGGGTAAATACCCAATAGCTCATTTCTAATCCCCAATGTGATCTCTTGCTCTAACAGTGGCTAGCAGAGTCCCAGCCCTAGCCTGTAAGTCCTATGTGCCTGGGCTTCATGTTCCATTCACTGCTCCAATTTTAAATTCCCTCTGTATTTGGAGATTTTTTTCCTTGTTTCTATCTTGAGCTCAGCCAAATATTTGCATTTGCCATTGTTATATTTTAAATGGCACTTCTATATATTTGAAATTGGAAAAAGGTTTTCTGGGTCAGCTCAGTCCAGCTACTTAATGGAAATCAACTTTGCATTACATGAAATATTCTAATTGTCAATTTAGTTTTAGTCTTCTAAGCAGAATGATTTCCTTGAGGAAAAGAACTATATTCTATTCATCTGTGTTTCTATTTGTTGAACAGATGAACTTATCACCTATGTCCTCATCTCACTCTTGCCATTTTCTGGTATTTCAGAATTTTGCTGACTGCTGATAGAGTTTTTGCAACATTTGGTTGCTATAACACAAACATATGAATCCGCAGTGACCTTTAGTGTTTGGTGGGGTTTAATGAAGCTTTGTCTGAATGATGGCTTGAAATCCAGATGTAGAAAGCAGGATTCCCCAGTCTCTGTTATTAGGAGAAAATGAACACAGAAGCATAATTATAATGTATGTCTTTAGTAAAGCTACCACCTGGGATGAAAGGTAGGCTTCTTTTTATTGGAAATGTTAAATAGTTGTTTCAAAAGTTCAATGAATCAATTAACATTTCTTTGTATTTAAGCCTACATTTTTGGGGAAAGAAATTTGAAATCTTTGTACCTATTCTAAAAACAAAACTGAGCAATATAATTTTGTTAAATATTTTCAGCAAGTCTCAAACCAATAGAATGATAATGTTTTAATTTGTCAACTATATTACATAGTTCTATTTTTATGGTTACTTATAATAACTCCTCTGAAGGTTTAAAAGACATAGACATCATCACCCTTGGCTAGATTTTATGTTCTCATTATTTTTGTGACTATAGTTTCATAATATACATATATATTATGAAATACATATATGTATACACACACGCACAATGTGTGGCTAGATTGTGATGAGATTTATGTTGTATCTATTTAGATGCTAAATAGTAATGTGTCTTTTCCGAGAAGATGGTGATATGAGTACCTTTTCAAAGAAACTATTCTCTTTACAGCTGTTATAACAATTAAATCAGAATTTCTCATCCTTTTCTTAATTCATGTCCCTTACAATATTTTCTCAATTCTTTGCATGTCCCCATTAGCCAAGCAAATTTCACAGGGCTTTCCTTTTTAAGCTTGTTTTAAGAAAGCAAGTATATTGAAAATGATGTTTCAAATTATGTCTTTGTATTTTGGAATATTTTTCACAGACTCAACAGCTATTAAAATAAATACGGCCTCAGGACCTACCATAAGCAAAATTTCAGTTTCTGTTAGTAGAATTTCTTTCAGTAAGAACAGACAAAACTCCAGGTTCCAACAAAATGTTTTGAATTTCTACTCTAGCCAGATAAGAACTGGTTTCTCTGAGGGATTGGCAAATAATGACCATCAAGACTAATCTAGTCCATGGCCTACTTTTGAATAAAGTTTTATTAAATCACAGGCTTACATATTTGCTTCCACAATAACTATAGCTCCTTCTTGGCTATATCAGAAGACTTGAGAAGTTCCATGTGTTGCGACAGATTGTATGGTCCACAAAAACAAAAAATGTTTACTATCTGGCTCTTTACAGAAAAGTTTGCAGGCTCTTGCTTTAAATCACTCAGGGCTGCATCGGGGTCAAATTTCTTAAGCTAATTAAAGCACAGGGGCTTTACAGTGGCATGGATTTCTAATTCTAGAGCCAAATATTAGCAAACAACTTGAACAGATAAGGTGATAGTATTTTTGTTCAAAATATTTGCTGTATCTTTCTGGGAGGAGAATCATATTTTCTGGCTCCTTTAACATCAGGTCTGGCCATATAACTTCTTTGCCCGATGAACTGTGAAGTGAATCATGTGTTTCACCTCCAGGAAGAAGCTTTAAAATCCAACGCATGACTTGCCATGCACTTTTTTCCATCTGGAAGGAGACTGGTGGTGTCTTAGAGGTTGCTCTGACAGCCTGAACCCTTAGAAAAGGTGACATGGAAATAGAGCTGCCGCTAATCCTCAGTATTCATCAGCATTGGTGAGAAATAAAACTTTACTCTGTGAAAGCTACTGAGACTTTGGGGTTGTTTGTCACTGCACAATAGCTAAATTTAAGCTGACTCATAAAAAGTTCTTTTCTTGAAGAAACATGTTTTTGTTGGCTCATTGAAAGATCAAAAAGCGAGAGTGAAGATCAAACAAGCGAAGTCAGCAACAAATAAATGATTGGATTATTTTTTTAGTCTGAGCCCAAATGAAAAACAAGTTTAAACTGTCTCCCGTCAACTAATATAACATTTAGTAAATAATAGTATCAGGATCAGTTACATAGAGAACACAACTGAAAAAAACAGCTACACACACACACACACACACACACAACAATGGAGGCTGAAATAAAAACAAGAATCACTAAGCTTCAATAGTACAAAGTTAAAGAAAAACCTAATTTTTTCACTTTTTGACCGTATGCAGGCAGTAGAGAAATTTTAATTCCATTATTTGACCAACTAGTTAGAGGGGTCTGTTTTATCCCTCACTAATTCATGTACTTGCATCTAAAAGAAAATTAAGCTAACTTCAGGGCTATCATAAATTAAAAAAAAAAAAGAATATGCTTGGATCGTTGTCATAACCAACGCCAAAACTTTAAAAATGAAAACACAAATAACCAATATGCCTATGTAAAGTTCATACATAGTAAATATGCTAATTAAAGAGAAGACACTGCTTTCCTCTGAAGGATGGGCGGGCTAGTATCTTAATATCTAATATTGGCAAATATGTAAACAAACATGTGTCTTGTCCCACATACATTGCTGGTGAGATTGTGAAAGGGTAAAATCTTTCTGGGAGGCCATATTATGATATGTATCAAGGATTATTATAATACTCACAACATTTGATCCAAAAATTCTGCAACTAGGAATTTATCCTAAGGCAGTGATTAAGCACGTGTGAAAATATTAATTTACAAGAATAGTCATCTGATCACAGTTGATAAAAAATTGAAAATAGCATACATTTCTTAAAACATGGAAGTGGTTAAATAATCATGCCAGATCTTTTTATGGAAATCTATTTAGCAATTAAAGGTTTGGTAATAGAAAAATAATAACATGAAAATAAGGTCATGGTTGATTATCAAGCAGAACAAACCAATGAACAACAGGATAAAAATCATTATACATGGTATGAGTACATATTAGCATAGGAAACATTCTAGAAGCTTTACACAAAGTGTGACTAATGATTAACCATCAATTGTTATATTAAGGATGATACTTAGTTCCTTTTACTTGCCTTTATTTTTTAATTAGTCTACAATATGAACAGATTGCTTTTCATAAATAAAATTTAAGTTAACAAATCATTAAGCAACAGTAATTAAGTGTGCAAAAGAAAAAATATATAATATACAATATATTATGCATAATATATATTATATATTTATATATCACACATTTATTATATTATGCATTTATCTCTCCTTCTCTCTCTATATAAATATATATGTATATATATATCTCCTAATAGTTTCCAGAAAGATTATAAACTATATGTAATGCTTAAATTTGTGATAAGTCATTGAAACCAATGTATGGATAGGAAATGATATGTAGTATATCAAATTAGAATATATTTAAATATTTTAAAAGTGAAAAAATAACAAGTTATCTTTATATTAATGAGAGTTATATACACACAAAGTGTCATCATTTTTATATCATTCAAATTGTTAATTTTAAATTTTTCAATAATAATTGAAATCATTAAGGAAAATATTGACATAGTGCTCAAATATTTGTTTGTATAATTTGAAATGAATTTTAACACTTTTAGAAGCAGTTATATAGTTAAAATTAAAAAAGCACATTCAGAAAAAATATGCGCTACATCTAATAAATAGATAAAAAATTTTTAGACATAGGACAGAATTAGGAAGCTCAGAAAAAAACCCAAAATGCAACAGATAAAATAATATTCAACTCAAAAAAAGACACATCCATTTAAATAAAGAATTTTACATTTTTATTAAAGCAGCAATACATATATGATGGAAACCAGTGAAGGACAGGTTGTGAAAAGCTAACATGGTTAATAAGTGTAGCATCTGTGCACCTTATGATGCAACCCTTCTTAAAAACAAATCTGGTACACAGTTATACTTTCACCTAGCAATTACACTTGCAGGATTACCATATTTAATGCAACATTCTCTCCTGGCTGAAAGTAAGTTTGGAATTTGTCCTACCCTCTCTTCCCATGGTTTTCACCTATACAAGTATTTATTTAATTGGACTTGCTGAGACAAAGATTATGCATATTTGACAGTACTTGCCAACTGTTTTCCATTAAGAAGGCACAAATGAGAAACTGAAGACCATTTTCAGGGAGTCACTAAAAGGACTCAGAGGACACAACATACAATTATACTCATGGCTGGGATTTAATACAGTGACACAAGAGCACACAGATAGATCAGAAGGGTAAAACAGGCAGCAGAGTCTGGAGGAGCCCGTGTGCAGGCTTCCTCAGACACTCTCCATCTCATGAGAGGCCACGCTGAACATTCTTCCTCCAGCAACCAAAAGGCAAGAATGTATGTGTGATCTCTCTCCAGCCCATTGGAGAGATGCAGTGCCAGAGGTTTTCAGTGGAGGCTGTTCATGTAGGTACCTTCTATTTGGCATTTATCAAAATTCCAAAAGGAAGGGAAATGTTTGGCAGAAACACATATGAACAGTCTAGGCACAGTGAGTCACTCTATCAATCAGGAAAAAGTGGAAACCCTATAGAAATTCAAGTTCCTGGCTGCCTCCTTCCCAAGCAGGCCTATCTAAAAACATCAGTCTAAGGTGGGCTATGTTAACCCTTTCTGCACAGAAACACACTAGCCCATGTGCTATTTCCTGTTTTGCTATGCATTGGCACAAATATGCTCTTGTCAAAGTTTTTTAAAAAGCAGGGAGAGGGCAGGGCAGGATGATAGGTAAAATTAATATTTCATTTTCATTTCTTTAATCAAACCTGAAGTTATGTGTGTTTTTCTCTCTTTGCTGGTCACTTGTATTTCTTTGAAGTGCTTTGTCCAAGCATTTGTTAGACTATTTTTTGTGAGAAAATTAGCCATTTTATGTCATGAATTACAAATGGTTATTATCAATTTACTATTGGTCTTTTAACCACCATTAGGATATTTCTGACCACTCTTCTATTTAAGATAATGAAGCAAAAGAAAAAAAAAAGAAAGAAAGAAAAGAAAAGACAATGAAGCATTTTAATCCTTCTTTTGTAATTTCTGGGTTATGTGTTATGTTTAGAAAGGTCTTCAAGTAATAAATATGTATATATATTTTTTAAAGTAATACACTTACATTTCCTTCTAGTACTTTCAGAGTTTTCTTCTTTATATGTAAGTATTCCATATATCTTCAGTTTATTTTTTATGATAATCTATGTTAACTCACTTTTTAGGTTTTAAAAGTATTTAGCCATTTATCTCTATAGCATGAATTAAGTTAACACTATTATTCATTTACCTGAAATACAAATCGTAACATATATTAAATTGTTACAGAGTGTAAATTGGCATTCATTTCTGCTCAGTGATTTGAATATGTCTGGTCTAGTAGCCTGATACTGAAGTTCATCTAGAATGAGAAGTCAGTGATGCTAGCTAGCCAGGACAAGTCTGGAAAGGGTGTGAAATGGGAAGCAGGAAGTAGGGAGAATAATGCTGCAAGGCATCAAAATGTATTATAAAGTCATGGTTAAGTTTTATGATACATCTAAAAATTTTTGTTATGCACTTTTAGTCTTCAAGATGAACTTTCCATATCATTTTATTATATTAGAAAGAGATGATACTTTGAACAGGTCATACTGAATTTATTTTTTTTTAAATTACTCTTTACATCCTTGATGTTCTCCAATATTTGTGGGTCCTTTAATTCTTTTGTATCCTCAGAAGACTCTTTAGAATTTATTTTATATAAAAACCCATTAATTTTTGATAAATGTATCCCTAGAAGGTTGGTTTTTATTTTTACTGTGAAGGGATTTTTTCCCCTTTGTTATACTATGTAATTAGAGTTTTTTCATACAATATACATTGGTAAGCTATTGATTCTTTTAAATTAATTTTTTGTTTTCACCTGTTTTGCTGTATTACCTTATTATTTCCTACCTTTTTTTAGCTCATTTTCTTCCAGGTTCTTTATAAATTACCATATAATATACAATATACAAATATGACAACTTAACCTCTTAAGCAGCATTTATATATTTTACATTGTGGTTTTATCTAATTATGGTTTTTAATATTATCAGAACAACTATAAGTAATATTGGTAATCCTGAACCCCTTGTCTTTTTCTTGGTTTAATGGGATTATTTATACTATTTCTTTTATTTGTTGGGGGAAATACTGTTTTTATAGGGGTGGTGAAAGAAAGAAAGAGGGGAGGAAGAGTATAAGAGAAAGAGTCAAGGAAGTATCCACTGACTTCTATTTTACTAACACTTTTACAAGAAATGACTGTTGACTTTTATTGAAGAATTTTATCATAGAATGAAACTCTCTTGAGGACAAATGTCATCTACTTACAGAAGCACCCATTGTCACTTTATGTGAAGTGACATCCCCAAATACTTTCTGTCTCATCTTTATAGTTACTCTACAGCATAGGTCAAAAATCTCTAAGTAACTGGTAAACGTATTTATTTGGCTACTGTCTATTTCTCCCTAAGGAGTGTTGGCTCTCCAAAGACCTTGTTTATTATGCATCTACTTCATATCTACAGTTTTTAAGAGTGTTAGGACAGTAATTCACACATAGTAAATGCTTCAATAATTTACTAATCAAGAAGCAATGTATTTTTAAAATTTATGTATAAGTTTAATTATGTATAAGTTTAATTATTAATTAATTACTAATATTCATTTTATTTGGAATTTACATTGGCATACCTAAGTTAATTGCCTTTTACTTTTTAGTACATGTTTATTTTTCATTTTCTTAAAATTACATTTTAAAAAATTTATTAAAAATATATTTATTTATTCATGGGGCACCTGGGTGGCTCAGTGGGTTAAAGCCTCTGCCTTCAGCTCAGGTCATGATCCCAAGGTCCTGGGATCTAGCCCCGCATCGGGCTCTCTGCTCAGCAGGGAGTCTGCTTCCCCTTCTCTCTCTGCCTGCCTCTCTGCCTACCTGTGATCTCTGTCTGTCAAATAAATAAATAAAATCTTAAAATATATATATATATATATTATTTATTTATTCGAGAGAGTGGGGGGCAGAGTGAAAGGGAGAAAGAGAATTCCCAAGCAGACTCCCCATTCAGTGCAAGGTCCAATGTGGGCCAATCCCATTACCCCAAAATCAAAACCCAAGCCAAAATCAAGAGTTGGAGCTCAACCGAGCCACCCATTCACCCTATTAAAATGACATTTAAAAAATGACACTAAATACACATAGATTTTTTTTGCAATGTCATAAATTATTTAAAGAGTATAAAAATGTCATTTAAATATTTAACATAATTTATCTGGAAAAATATCTGAGCCCTTCAATTCAGACTAGAAATGGCTCTTTGATAACCTTCTCAAAATTCATATGGATTCAGTGTGCTTAGATTTTTTTTTATTTGTTCTTTATCTTCTATGTGTTTTCTCGGTGACCCTTATTAATGTTTTTTCCTAGAAATCTATTTGGTTTAGATTTTCCAAATGATTCATGTTAGATTCCATAGATACATGTTTAATTTTCTATATTTGTTAGTATTTGTTTTTTTCTCACTGTTTCTAAATATCATTTGTAATTTCCTGAATTTTGTTCTTGATTTATCTAGCTAAATGTGAAATCTTTAAAAATATATTTTATAAAGTTACTTGTGATAGTTTTTTTTTCCTATTTTGACTTTATTTTCATTCTTAATATCTATTTTTGTATTTTTGTTGTAAATGGCAATGATATTTACAACTTATGTAAACCCAATATTTAAAAATTTGTCATTTATTGATATTTTATTTTCATTAAATGTGTTTCTATGTATACATTACTGAGCATTTGAAAAGAAGTTCCTTCTTTTTTGTATTCTATTTTTGATATTAGAATAATTTATTTTTTATTACATTTACATCCTTCTATATGATTATTATCACCAATTTAGGAATTTACACTAAGGAAATACTTACTTTTAGATTTTAAACTAATAGTGGTTTTAGAACATTCCATCAATTTAATACAGCTTGTTAACAATATTTAATAACAACATTAAATACACATAGATTGTAAAACATACCCTGATTTTGAAGTAGTTAAGATATTAAAAATGTTTATTTTAGGATTTAGAAATTATAGTCATTCATATGATGAAAACATAGAGACATTCACAAATATATTTAAGGCAGAATTACTTAAAATAGCAAACTACTATTTAAATAAATGCCTACAACTAGATAAACATCTAAGTGAAGTATACCAAGTTTAAATCTTATGCAGCAATATAAAATAATTATGAACATATAATTACAAGGAGAATATTTATGAAAGAACATTAAATGAACAGGAAAAATAAACTATTTCAATACTACAGATGAAATTCTCTAGAAGCATGCTCACATATGTACAAACACGGAGTGATACATAGGAGGAAAAAATTAAAGAGCACTTTAAATATTCCCAATAGTATTCCCAATAATGAGGTTAGAGGAGATTTCTTTTTCTCATATCCCTCTCCCTAACCAAATTTTGTTCTAAATTTATCTGAGCAATAAAGGAAAATGTAGCAAATTCAGAGATCTACAGAAAGCAGTGAAGGCCAGGCTCGCATGATCTACCTCTTTATTCCCTCACAGGGCTGAGAGGAGGAAAGAAGAGCAGAGCTGCAAAGGGCTTATCTCCCATCTTTCTTCCTGAGACATGCAGACAAGCAGGCACTGCCCATGGGCAGATCTGAGCCAAGTGCTGTATCCACCGGAGTGAGGGCCAAATGCAAGAGTCCAGGTCGACACCTCTATTCACTCAAAATGGTCCCATTTCTGAGTAAAATGATATGAATCTACTCACTCAATCATTTTATCTGTTCATAAGAATTTCCCTAAGCTGAAGATTGAAGACAAATATCAAGAAGGATTTGGAATGGCCATAATTATGTTATTCAAGAAGCAGCTGTCCCCATAGTCTGCTTTCCCCACAAACCCTGATGTCTCTTGCTGCTACGCCTTTCATTCCCAATAGATTTCACATTGTTGAAAAAAAGGTCCATGACTTACATTTAAAAAAAAAATATCTGCTATGTGCTTCGTAAAAGTTTGACAAATAGTAGAAACCCCAGTATATATACATATACATATACATATACATATACATATACATATACATATACCTGAAAATCTAATTCTTTTTTCATAGATATGCATTGAATCAAAAACACATTATCCTTTAGCTGGCATTGCTATTTTTAAATCAGTCTCTCTGAATTTCCCCCCAAACAGCCTATTTTAAGGTGGAGTTTGAATGAAATAGTTCATGGAAAATTATATAATTATGTTGTCATTATTTTTTTTTATATTTTTATTCTCCAGAGATACTGGGAGTAGAATGCCTCAACATTGTCCGATTCCCATCCAACACCTCCCCTTCACTCAGACTCCCTTACTGGCTTATTTTCTGGGCTGCTGGTATTATTGTTTCCTACACTCCACATTGACAAATGTGTCACTTTCCCACTCGCATCGTCATTATCAAAATCTATTTTCTACACTTGATCCATTTTGTTTTCCCTTAAAAAAAATTGCATACAAAATTCAACTCGTACTCTATAGATGAGCCCCTTCACACACACACACACACACACACACACACACACACACACTTACTTGGTTTCTCACATCAATATTTTAAGAATTAAATATAGGGGTCCTGGGTGGCTCAGTTGGTTAAGCATCTGACTCTTGATTTCCACTCAGGTCAGGATCTCTGGATCATGAGATCAAGCCCCCTTTAGGGTGCTGAGCTGAGTATGGAGTCTGCTTAAGAATCTCTCTCTCCCTCTCTCGCTGCTCCTCCCTACCTTGCTTACACACTCTCTCTCTCTCCCTGAAAAAAAAATCTTTTTTTAAATTAGTATATTATAAAACCATAATGTAGAGGGATCTGGTTATTTCTGTGTTTCTCTTAGTACTTTTTTAGTACTTTCTTTCATACTTTAGTACATGCATTTTAGAACAAGATAATACAAAAATATGTAGTTTGTATTACATATATACAAATTATTATATGCAAATATAAACTAAGCACATATCAAAGATTGTTTAACTAACTGATGATGAAATCACCAAGATACTGAAGTTGGTTCAAAAGCATTGTGGTATGGAGGTATTTACAATGGCTAAAAGAAAAAAAAAAACAAAACAACTGAGAAAGATTGCTAGTCCAGGTACAAAATAAGTTAAAGTTCATCAGGGACAAGTAATTCTGTAATCTTTGGTCAAGAACCATGTGCAATTCATTCCCATTGCTATAGGATTGTAATCATTTACATTGCCAACCATTTTCTGCAGGATAACAGGTATCCTTGCAATGTTTCAAATTATTCTAAATGATAGTAAATAGCAAGTCAAACAGGGAATATACAAGTCAAGAGAATTGGGATATCCCTTGGTAGGACTGTTAGATAATGTCTAGCAGGACAATGAAAAGACTTTCTGTAATCCTTTCCACATTTTGAATCATTTCTCTTAACAATCTGAATTTCTGAATGATTACTAATGCTTCACATACATATGGACCTAATTATAAACATGCCCACATTTGGTACAAAAAGAGTGTTTTCATCCCTGACTAGATTTGAGGAATCTGGAAGCTCAGACTTGCTTGGCCTCTATCCAATCAGTCAATGCAGGCTGACACAGGCTATCCCACATAAGTGTATCCTTCCTCCAGGAAACACTTATGGATTGCCTACTATGCTCCAGGTGCTGTGTGTTATACAGAAGAAAATTCAATTCTTCCTCTTTGGGGCTAAGAGCCTAATTGAGAAGACAGATGTACAACCAATTACAGTAGAATCTGACAAGTGTTTGCAGGATGCCGGGGGCCCCCAGGGGAGCAGCTCCTCTTGTCAGGGCTTCTGAGTCAAACCGGCCTGAATTTTACCACTGAAATCATGTTGTTTATTGACTGTACAAAGTATCCATAATAAACTTTTATACCTCAATTCTAAGCTTGAAATCTTTAAAAAATGCATGACACAATTCTCTGACTCCTGAACCTGAGGATATAAAAATAACTCAAATTGATTAGATGACTCTGGGTCATTATGCTAAATACACAAACCATCCTGGACTGTCACTCAGCAATGACCCAGAAACTAGTGAGTCATAAAGGACATATTTTCTCCCATAACAAATAACCCAGCCTGCTATGTTTTTAAATTACTATATCTGCTTTATATGGTTTTATGTCTCCTGTACCACTGTCTGATGTCCCTTTGATATGTACAAAGAAAATACTTGTCATAGTTATTCTGTTTTATATATAAATCATGTAAATATGTGATCACTGTTATTTTTCACATCATGATAATTTATATTGTTTCTATCATGTGCAGAATAAATTGTTCTTTACTTTAGTATTCCCAACTGAAAAATGGGTAGAATGACGGACAATAATGAAGGGGTAGTAAAAAGTCACAACAATCTTCTGTAAGATAAGGTTATGAAATAAGAGAAGTGATATTCTAGATTTAGAAAGGATAATTGAATAGTTAATCTCATTCTGTATTACTTTGAAAAAGCTTTCAACACCTCATTGTGTTCAATTATAAACTACTGATTGCTCAGATGGAGAAAATTTCGGAAAGTTGCAAGGCACTTGCTGGTAAATTGCTGATGAAGTACTTTCTCATTTTCCTTGTGTCTTAAGTGGGCAGGATCATGGGTCCCTTGCAGACATCTGTGAATTTCAGTTATTTATTTATTTGTTTGTTTGTTTGTTTATGTTTCTCATATTAATGGCTAGTGGTCTTTGTCAAAGATTCAAGGGCCAGTTTGAATTAAGTTTTCTGGAAAAGAATACATGAAATAGAACTCTATTTCCTGAAGCATACTTCCCTTATGACTTGTATTATATAACTGGAGATGAACATATTTAAGGGACAAAAAATACCACAAAGATGGTGTTAAAAATCACACAGTTCAACCCATAATGTAAACACAAGCTTTAGGTCCACAATCAGAATTTCTTCCCGTCAGGTAGGATATACATTAAAAATGTTTGTGTTTGGGACGCCTGGGTGGCTCAGTTGGTTGGACGACTGCCTTCGGCTCAGGTCATGATCCTGGAATCCTGGGATCGAGTCCTGCATCGGGCTCCCAGCTCCACCGGTAGTCTGCTTCTCTCTCTGACCATCTCCTTGCTCGTGCTCTCTCTCACTGCCTCTCTCTCAAATAAATAAATAAAATCTTTTAAAAAAATGTTTGTGTTT
>PISX010035500.1:0-12847 GCA_004024625.1 Mellivora capensis | reverse complement strand
AGAAGAAGAAGAAGGAGAAGAAGAAGGAGGAGGAGGAGGAGGAGGAGAAGGAGGAAAAGGAGAAGAAGGAGAAGAGGAGGAGGAGGAGCTTCTGCTACGAGCAGTAAAGTGCAGAAATCACACTGTCAGGATGGGTGACTAATCTTTGAATAGCATTTTATACCAGGCAGAGATTTTTGTAGACAGTTTCTCTTCCTATCTCCACAGGAACACCAGGAAGCATGTGCATTACTATTTCCTTTTTATGATAACAAAACTAACTTGCAGAGATAGAGTGATTGCCCTCAAGTCTCATGGTCAGCTTGTGGCAGATCCCAAATCTCAGATCTTCTAGAATTTAACTCCGGTAGGATTTCCAAAAATAGAATCGACTTAAAGGGCAGAAGAACATTAAAATGGCAGTTTTCCATGTTCAAATGTAATTTCTAATACTCGTATGTCTAGAGAGTTTAAATGCAATATACAAACCGATTAAAATACTCTTTCTATACTCATAACTTACTGCTAAAATGACTCCAGAAAGATCATAAAGTGAGATAGGAAGTATATTTTTATTGAATACGAATTTGGGTTATAAAATATTATGAAGGTATAACTGCAAATATTGCACACATTTTTCTGTTCGCAGTACACACATTTCTATGGCATCAAGTTAAGACTCATCTTGACTCCCCCACTGGCAGGAATATTAGTGTTTTCTACTTATTGGGTTTTCATTAATCTTAAATAAAACTCTGTGTACCATGCTAGGTAAATGGCTTTCACTACTACAGTCCATTTACGATCCTTCATCCTTTATGTTCTCATAATTCCCGCTGAAGCAAGTTCTGTTTATGCAGGAACTTTAGACTTTATTAACATGTTGATGCAAGACAAAGAATGCATTTTTTTTTCCCCAGGGCAGGCGAAACCTTTAAGTGCCTTAAGCTGGCCTCCAAATTTGTTCTTACGATTCTAAGCAAGCAATCATTTAGGTTTTAAACACGAAATATTTTAGGCTATAATTATTGAATTGGAAGGTCAAATGAAATTTGGATCTCAAAGTAGCATATTTCAAAGAAGGAACATAACCCTCTGCTAAACCCATTTTGGACACCTCAAGAAATGGTTTGGGAAAGGCTGGGTCACTGAGTCAGCATGAATTCAACCTAACCATAGAAGCCCCCAGTGAGAGAGTGCGTAGAGCTAAGTAGTTAACACCAGGCCCAAAAAATAGCACTTATGGGAAACTAAATAAAATACAAGACCTACTTGAAGGAGAGAAAATATCCTAGTGATTTAAGGAAAACATCGGGGGACATATTTTAGAAATTCCCAATGACATACGACTAATGAGTAGTTGAGCTATAATTCAAACCCCCGTCATTCAGACTCTAGAACATTTGCTATTTCCACCGCACCCTGGGTGTACCACACTACCGAAGGAAGTGCAAATGCCCTTGAGTCAGCTTCCATGCTGGTTTCATGTCTTGGTCATGTGACCTTGGGTAATGTTTTGAAGCCTCACCTCCAAGGGGAAAACAATGGCTACACATCTCACAGATTACCGGAAGTACCTAATGGGTGTTTTTTCAACCATTCCCAGTGAATTTATTGAAGCTTCTCATGGTCTAGCCATTTTTCTAGATCCTAGGAATATAGCCATGAGCAAGTCAGGCATGTCTTCCCCATCATGCAGCTAATAATCTTCAAGGAAAGGCTGTGCACACCTATATTATGGAATGTGAAACTCAAACATTTTCCTAGATTTCTCATAATGCAAGCATGTTGAGCTAGAGTTCCACATCAGTATAGAAGTATTAATAGACAAATGCCCTTGGTAACACTTTCACTCTAGTCAGTCCAGACTGCTCTCTCTGGCCACAGGCTGGCCTTACTATGGTTAGACTTGGTGGGCCTGGGCTGAGCCAAATAAGGTAAATATCAGGGAAAGGGTAAAACTTGATGCGTCTGTCATATCATGAAATGTCCTTTGAACAATCGAGGAAGACTGGCACGTTCAATTGCAAAACATCTTGAAGATGCTCGGGAAGCTGGATGTACCGGGAGTTCGTTTTTATCATTAATTCTGTATATGAAGAAGTGATGGGAAAGCATACAACGATGGCTATGGCTATAGCCCATTATCTAGCTACTAATCTATTTTTAGTTCCTTTCCACCCAGTAAGTGTTTAGTTGATACTTACTATGGATAAGGGTCTATGAAGGATACAAATAGGAGAGGATACACAGAAAAAACATGGTCCCTAGCTTTAGTGGGAGCTTTCTAGAAAACTGTTATGGTGCTATATCAGGCAGGATGGGCAAGGTTATGCTCTGATAACAAGGACCCCCCTCCACCCAGATCTCAGTGGCCTGTAACAGCAAAGGTGTTTCTCTCACTCATGCCACATGTTTATACAGATCAACCAGGAAGGCTCTCCTATTCATAGCCACTCAGGAGCCCAGGCTGAGGAAGGTTCCTTTCAACAACTACTTCTGCAGTTACTGAGACAGGAAACAGGGACCCGGGGAATCACGCACTGCCTTTCAAAACTTCACTTCATAAGGGACACTTCAACTTCCACTCACCTTTCACGGGCCACAGCAAGTCCTCTGGCCCTGTTTAACTTCAAAGCAAGAGACAGAGCTAGACTGTATGACAAATGAAGACATGACAGATACGGCAAACCATGTGGCTGGAGGAAAGCATCAAGGAGGCAGGCATATTGGACACCCCACTTTGCATAAGGACTGGCATTTTAAGTTTGGAAGTTACTGACCAGCTCCAATTTCCATTAGAGTGCTTGCTTAAAGGTGGACTCAGAGATTAATCAGTGGTTCTGGCTGAACCTTGAGGGAAACAGTGACATTTAAAAAGGATGTCCTGAGGCAGGTTCTTCTTAATATTTCTATCAGTTACTTGAGTGATGAAATAAAAGACAAGTTGATTTAATTTGCAGATGGTGCCAAATTGGATAGCTAACACCTCAGAGGATTGTATTATAATTCAAAATGACCTTGAAGAGTGTGTGGTGGGGGAATGACGTTAAAAAAAGAAGCTTATGTCCAACAGGGACAAACAGAGGGTTGGAATGACTGGTCTACGGAATACATGGTAGAAAAACTATACTGAGCACATACAAGCCTGTAAATTGAATATATACTGACAGCTTAGCACTTTTACTTGGAAAGGCCTTGGTATGGTGGTATTTGCCACGTAAGCACTGGAAAATGGGAATTCTCAGAGCACTGCTTCACTGGCGAGCCTCATTTTAAGAAATAAGAAATCAGAGCAAATTCGAGGCAAAAGCAGAAATTTCCAAAAGACTAAGTATCCTGAGGCAGGAGTCAGCAAACTTCTTCTGCAAAGGACCAGATAGTAAATATTTTCAACTTTGCCATCCGTAAGTCTCCCTCCTACAACTACTCAACTCTGCTATTGTGGTCCAAACCAGCCACAGATAATACGGAAATGAATGGGCAAGGCTGGGTATCAATAAAACTGTATAGACAAAACTGGGTCGCCAACCTTAGGCTAAACTGTGCAGACCCCTGCTCTCTCTACATTATAAGAAGTGTCCCAGAACAGCAAGGTACTCATATTGATTGCAAGTGCCTAGAAAGCAAGAGGGACCCTGTTTTGGCCATACTCCCATTGCTCAAGTTCCCTTCATAGTGCTTTTCCACACAGGTGCTAGTGAATAAACTGGTGAAATAAATGAAATGAAATCAGCGGGGCGCCTGAGTGGTTCGGTCAGTTAAGCATCTATCTGCCTTCAGCTCAGGTGATGATCCCAGGGTCCTGGGATCGAGCCCCACATCGGGCTCTCTGCTCAGTGGGAAGCCTGCTTCTCTCTCTCCCACTCCCCCTGCTTGTGTTCCCTCTCTCAATGCCTCTCTCTGTCAAATAAATAAAATCTTAAAAAAAAGAAATGAAATTAGCTAGAAATGTTACTACACCAGCCTCCTTATTAAATATTCAAAAATTATTAGAATATGTAATTCTTTTTAAAAAATATAATGTACTTTTTATTTTGCATCTGCCAATGCTCGATAAATGACTGATATATGTTATCACAAATTATTCTTACAACACTACAAAATAAACATTTTCTATACCAATTTCCAAGTGGAGAATAAAAAGTTTAGGAGATTAAGCAATTCACATAAGGTCATCACAGTTAATAAATGTCAGTGCCATGATTCATTTCCTGATTTTCAGGAATTCCAAAATTCATTCTCTTAATCCATAAACTTTACTGATATTCTTGTAGTTCTCATAGGGTTTGTAAGGATGTCATGAATAAAGACAAAAACTGTTGATTATTTCTAATCCTTTCATGTAACTTGAACATGAATCATCTTATTTATTATTATGCTTATATATGTTTAGAATATGTAATTCTTGAGGATGTCACAGAAATAAAATCCAAAATATAATTTCCCATTTCAATTTGCCAAATATTTATTAATTATATTGCCTTTCAGCTACAAAAATATCAAAGATGAAAAAATATAAGAAAACCTAGAATAGGATTAAAATGATGAAATTAAAGGAAACAAAACTTTGCAACAAGGTATAACCACATAGCATTTTTAATTTTTTCTCCCAAGTTCTTCATAACCAGCAGAGGTCAATGAAGCAAATGTCCTTATTAGCCAAGGTGAAAATGGAGACAAGGACGGTTAAGTCAATGGTCTAACATCAACAAGCTAGTGGCGATGGAGAAGGAAATAGGACCGAGGTTCCCTGGGTTTACAATTCTAAATCGTGATAAGCACCAAGTGCACAGAGGCTGGGAGAATAAAGAGCCGACATGAAATACAATGGAAGCCTTGTGGTATGTCTTTTCAGGTGCATTGGGGAAAGCCCAGCACTCCAAACACCATGTGTTCCTTCCTCCCTGATATACACCTGCACTGCGCCCCCCGCCCCCCCCCACTTCCTCTCCAGTGCAGTCTGGTTTGCAGTCAGCCCCATAGCCTCTCCCTCCTTTGATAAAGCCCTGAAAGCCAAAGCCTGGCTATGCGTGAGTCTTTGTGCAAATGCCCCTGAATGCTGAGTCTGACTACTTGTGACCATTGCCTCTGACACTTCCACTCCAAGCCAGTGTCATCTTGTGGCTAGATCAGTTTCTCAGGCTCAGTATAATTGGACTGGAACATTCTTTGTGATGAGGCAGTCCTGAGATTTGCAGGATTTTCAGCAGCATCACCAGCTTCTTCCCACTAGATGTTGGGAGCATTTCCCCTCCCCTTACCCTCCAAGTCACAACAACCAGAAGTATCTTCAGGCATTGCCAAATCTTCCTGGGGGGGGGGTGTCACAAAATTACACCTGTTGGTAAACCTCTGAACTAGGTGATTGTAATTGCTTCTTAATTGTTCTCCCTATTTCTGCCCTTGCTTCTCTGCAGTCTGTGATTCACGGGGCAGCCAAAACCAGTTAAATGGCAATGGGGAATTAATGTTGCTAGTAGGCTGACTTTTCAAGATATACATCAGATCATGCCCCTTCTCTGCTTAAAACCTCTAGTGGTATCCTGTCATAATTAGAATACAATCTAGTCACCATGCCATGGCCCACAGAATGCTCCAGTCCAACCTCTGTCAGCCTTTCCAGACTAATCTTACAGCACCATGTCCACACTGGCCTTCTTTCTCCTTCCTCAATGTACCCATCTTGTTCAGAACTCAGGACCTCTGTATACGTTATTTCCACCACCTGGAACGCTCCTCCTGGTGCAGATGGCAGAATGGCAGCCTCCTAAAGATGTCCACATCTGGATTCCTGCAACTTGGGAGTTAAATGGCAATGGGGAATTAATGTTGCAGATGGAATTAAGGTTGCTAGTAGGCTGACTTTAAGATAAGAAGATTATCACAGATTATCTTGGCGGGCCCAATGTAATCACAAGGTCCGTATAATGTAGAAGAGAGAGACAGGAGATCAGTGTCTGAGCCCTGCCATGTGAAGGACTGGATTAGCTTTTGGTGGCTTCGCAAATAGAGGAAGGAGACCATGATCTAAGGAATGTGGGCAGCCTCTCTAAGCCAGGAACAGATTCTCCCCTAGAGCCTCTGGAAAGAATACAACTCTGTTGACACCTTGATGTTAGCCCAGTGAGATCTGCGTTGGACTTCTGACCTCAAGAACTGTAAGACAATAAATCTGGGCTGTCTTAAGGTACTAAGCTTTTGCGAATTTGTTACAGCAGCAACAGGAAAGCAATGTTCTTGGCCATCTTCACCGCTAGCTCCTAAACCCTCAGAATGTATGCACACTGTCTTCTTCTCCAGTAGGGGGCCACCCACGACAGCGGGGACTGAGTCACCACCCTTTCCACCTCCTGTGGTTCTCTAACAATTGACCCATTTTATTCCTTTCATAGCTCTGGTGGCTGTCTGACATTACCATAGTTCATTCATTGCAAAGCCAGAAAAAGAAAAGGAAAGAGAAAAGAGAAGAGAAGAGAAGAGGAAAGGAAAGGAAAGGAAAAAGGGAAGAAAAGACCCATCTTGACACAAAGTAGCCAACAATGACACACTCGAAAAAAGAAATGGCAGTGGTCATTTTATATGTCTCGGATCAGGAATGTTGGAGAAAGAACCAGGTTTGGATTAAGCAAAGAACGTTTATGTTGGATGAAAAGACATTCTTGACGGTAGTTGGAGTAATTGCACAATGAAACAAGGCTGCCAAGAAGGGCCACGGAGGCCTAGATTGTGGCAACACTTACGAAAGAGATGAGATAACTTGAGTCAAGAGAATAAGTGCAGCTCAGTCTAGAGCATTTACTTGATGACCTGCTTGTTCTTCCTCCAGCTTTAAAAATGTGTGTAGCACAAAGCAATGAATCACAGGACAACATCTGCATGTAATTGCATTTCTGTTCCAATAATAAATGTTTCAACTGCTACGCTATTTATGAAAGCTGTTATCATAAAGAGCCAAGTGGGGGAAATTTGAACCACAAATGCTTATCTTAAGAAACCTTTCCTTTGCAATTCAGGGTCCAAGTACCAAAAGAGCAACGGTGCTGAAGTATATGAATTGTCCTGAGCAGTTTGTTCTTGAAATTCTATTTTAAATGGATTTTGGGGCATCTGACTCCTTGTAGAAGCCCCTGCTGTCACCCATGGTTTTCTTAGTATTTTTTGAACCTGAAGAGGAGCGAAGGTTGACATGGTTTCCTCAGAGACCTATCATCTGATTTTTGGAATCATTGTCAAGGCGGGAGAAAAGGGGTCTTGCACCTTCATTTTAATCAAGAATGTTTATTCTCAAAACAGAAGACTAGAATTACTGATTTCCCCACCCATCCTACTCCCACAAACCACCCCACCCGGGAATTTGGGGCTTTCAAGTTGCTTGCAAAAATGCCAGGGCATTTAAAAATTATTAACAAGCAGTGTAGAAAAGAATAGGAAATCAAAGAAACTCTTAGTTCCTCAGGTCACAGTGGCAAACAATTTTTCTTTATGTCTTGGCACTGGAGCTGCTGACTTCTCCGCAAAAGCACTGGTGACACCAGCAAAGGCTAGCAATCATTTTGGCCTTTTCAACTTAGCTTTGGGGGGATGCATGTTCTGCAAAATAAAGAGGGCTGTATTTTTCAACAATTTACTTAACTTTGCATTTTTCAGTTGTGTCTGTCAGCAGCTTAAAAGTCACTGCTTTGAGTAAAGTATGAAAACTCTGTCAAGGGGCCCATGGGTGGCTCAGTGCGTTAAGCGTCCCTCTCTTGATTTCGGCTCAGGTCAGGATCTCAGGGTCCTGGGATCGAGCCTCCCGAGGCTCCCCTTAGACTCTGCGCTCCAATGGGAGTCTGCTTGAGATCCTCTCCCTCTGCCCCCTCCCCACACGTGCACACTCTCTCTCCCTCTCAAAATAAAATAAATACATTTTTAAAAAAGAAAAAGAAAACTCCATCAAGCTACAGAAAAAATAAAACTGCAGCTCGTAAAAGACTGCCTCTTTCCATTTGGCTAGGCAGGTGTTTCAAGACCATGTCGTTGAAAGTTTTCCTTTTAATGAGATGGCAAATAACCACGTGGGAGGGCAAATCCTCAAAGAGCAATGAAAACAAAGCAATTTTACAGCAATAATTCTAAACCACCTCCCCATTTCCCCAGGTCTGTGTTTCTTCACTCCAAGCTGCTTAGTTCTCACTTCATTAGCACTATTTAAAACATCACAGTTGAATAACAAAACTAAAGGAAAATTTAGAACATTCTTTTAGGAAGATGAAAATACATCACGGTTTTCCAAAGTAATTTTTAATTACCTCTTTAAAACCCAGATCAATAACCAGGGTTGGTCTACCATAAGGTTAGCATCTAGGCTGCCTAGGATTTCCCTTCTTCCCCACCCAGGGCCCTGACCCAGAGTATAGATGAGGACCGAGACAGACATAGTCATTCATTTATTTACCAAGTAATATCGCGTAAATGTTACGTGTCAGACACACATTCATATATTAGGGTAGATAACAGCAACTTAATTAAATGTTGGAAGTATTTCAAAAGTTATTTTTAAAAATATTTTATTTATTTATTTGACAGAGATCACAAGTAGGCAGAGAGGCAGGCAGAGAGAGAGGAGGAAGCAGGCTCCCCACGGAGCAGAGAGCCCAATGGGGGGTTCGATCCCAGGATCCTGGGATCATGACCTGAGCCGAAGGCAGAGGCTTTAACCCACTGAGCCACCCAGGTGCCCCTCAAAAGTTATGTTTTAGGAAGCATACAAATATCCCTGTTACGATGTCATGAGAAGGACACTTCACTTCAGTTCTGTGGTATTTTTCCACAAACCCATGGAAGGGACTTGAAGTCCAATACCGGTTTGCTAGCATGGTTGGGTGAGTGCTCTTTTCTGGGCTGCAGACTTCTTGTCATACCCTCACATGGGGGAAGGGGCCATGGAGCTCTCTGGGATCTCTTTTTAAGTGCACTAATCTCAATCATAAGGCCTCTGCCCTCCCGACCTAGTCAACTCCCAAAGACCTCACTTCCTCATATCATCACCATGGGGGTTAAGATTTCAGCATATGAAGTTTTGGGTGGGGAGACACAAACATTCAGATGGTTGTAGCTAAATTGAGTGACATTCTACAAAACACCTGACCAGTACTCCTCAAAACTGTGAAAGTCTTGAAAAGGAAAGGAAAGATGGACAAACTCACAGCCCAGGGGAGCCTAAGGAGACATGATGACAAAATGTACTAAGTGCTTTGGGTGGGATCCTAGAACCGAGAGAAGACGTTTGGGGAAAAAAAAACAAACAGGGAAATCCAAATAAAGTCTGGAGCTTAGTTAGCAGGAAGGTACGATGGTGATTTCTTAGTTTTGACAGAAGTACCATGGAGATGTAAGCCATTAACATCAGGGAAAAACTGGGTGAAGCCTATATAAGATGTATCTGTACTTATTTGGAAACTTTTTTGTTGATCTAAAATGATTCAAAAATAAAAGAGTAAAGATATTTAAAAATGCTTTTAAGATTCCCCAGAACAAGAACAACACATTAGTTTTATACTGTAGCCAGAGAAGGAAAAACAAGATGAAGAAAAGACCCATCCAAGAAGGGCAGAGACAGAGGCAGGAACATGCAAAGAGAAACAGGCAGATATGAAAGTAAGAGTCCGGATCCTTCTGGTGGGCTCCAGGAGGGTGTGCAAACTCCAGTGCCTTGTTATGTGGCTCCCTGCTATTCTCTTAAGTTACAGAGATCAGATAAAAAGATCAGCGTTTAGGGGCACCTGGGTGGCTCAGTTGTTAGATGTTCGCCTTCAGCTCAGGTTCTGATCCCAGGGTCCTGGGATCGAGCCCTGCATCAAGCTCCCTGCTCAGCAGGAAGCCTGCTTCTCCCTCTTCCGCTCCCCTTGCTTGTGCTCCCTTTCTTGCTTGGTATCTCTTTGTCAAATAAATAAAAATCTTCTTAAAAAAGAAAAAGAAAAAAGATCAGCCTTTAAAAGAACTGAGAGGGGGCGCCTGGGTGACTCAGTGGGTTAAGCCTCTGCCTTCGGCTCGGGTCATGGTCTCAGGGTCCTGGGATCAAGCCCCGCATGGGGCTCTCTGCTAAGCCGGGAGCCTGCTTCCTCCTCTCTCTCTGCCTGCCTCTCTGCCTACTTGTGATCTCTCTCTATCTGTTAAATAAATAAATATAATCTTAAAAAAAAAGAACTGAGAGACTTGACATAGATTGGAAACATATTGGAGTACTGAGAAACTGCTCTGCCTTTTTCCATTTTCAAATGTTAGGTGTTGTTGTTGTTGTTGTTGTTGTTCCTATGCAATTTTGAAGGCAGATGTGTCAACGAATAGCTTTAGCTTTTAGTTTAGCAAGTTTTTTTAGCTTTTAGTTTAGCAAGTTTTTCAGGAACCTTGGACAGACTGATCAGTAAGCTTTTGACACTGAAAGCTATCACGTGTTACAGAGCTTTTCTTTGAGAATCCCATACTTTCTAGTATCCCAATGCCAAAAGGATACATTTAGGATTGACCTTGACTTCATCCTAATGAGTATTTCTATTTAGAAATCAATCTAGCTTTTTGTCTGCCTGGGAATACATGTAAAAGGAAGCAAAAAAAAAAGTTTAAAAAAATCCCTATGGTTAGGTTAGGTTTTCACAATTGCACATATGAAGTCTTTGGGGTTCTCTTCTTAAAAGGAGCCCTGGTATTTCACCGAAGTTTCCCTGATCATTTAACCTCATAATTAATCTGCAATTGATTCATGCTAAGAATTTCTGCAGACCAGTGTGCACTCACTTACATTTTCCATGGTGTTTTTCCAAAAAGGACTTGAAACAGTATTGACTGTAAGTCAGGATAGTCTTGACAAGGTTAAATGTGAGATATTAATAGTCTTTCAAGAGTATTTGATTAGTGTGTGCCCTGGATGAGTCCAAACATGTATTTCATGGATGGGATACCCATACCCAGGTCTCCAAATCTTTTATTGATATTGATCAGAGAATCCACATGCCATATTAGATGGAAGAAATCTCCATGTAGAAACTGATCGAGATTTTGGTAATGGTTGCCATGTTGGAAGCAGGAGAGTAGGGACACAGATCTGCAAAGACATCTCAGGGGACTTCATATTTCATCTTGAATTAGTTTTATATCATAAATGTGAAGTTCTTGTGAGCTTGGATTTAATCTTTAATGCAGCAAATTACATAAACTCTTTAATAAGGGCCGAAGTTCTAAAGTGCCTTCTTATATTTGCTTTCCTTTTCCACTGAAACAGCATACCAAATCTGAATCTGATTAAGTCTGCTGAATCTGTTATCAGTGCTAGGAACTACGTATGCCGTGCAAAAAATTAACTTCACCTAGAAACGTATGTTTAGGTGGTTTTACTCCTAAAATATACTGATTAGAAAGACAACAAATCCTGGAAGAAGCCAAACTTCATTTTTCCTCAAAAAGAACTGGGTTGTAAATGGCCTGGAAACAAGACTGAGATTTTGAGATGTGAAAACATACAATGACTTTATAGTAAGTTATGCTGTCAGTGAGGGATGCCCTGGTAAGTGTCTGCCAAGCACAGTGCCTGGCACTTAGCATATAACTAGCTTTATTCCCGTGTATCTATGTATCTACATATCTACTATGTATCTACTGGATACATAAGTAGTATCCAGCTATCTTTGTATCTATCTCAAAGTTTCTCAACCTCGTACCACTGACAATTTGGATCAGAGAGTTCTTCATTGTGTGTGTGTGTGTGTGTGTGTGTGTGTGGATGTGTCCCAGAATTTCCCCCAGGTAGGAACCACTCATTACCTCTATCTCCACCTCTAATGTCAAATTCCTAATCTCTAATCTCTAAACATCTACATACCTATAGAAGAAATAAATGAATGAACAGATTTTTTTGTAAAACCTCCAGGCTTCCACCTGGCATGATCACTTGAGAAAGTGTGCAAGAGCAGTGGGATTACTGCATATGATAATATGCATAGTATATGTCTATTATAATCATAAACTATAATACTATGTAATAAATATAAGAGCTTTGTTGGGACCCCTGTGCTTCCCTCCCCTGTGCCTTCTACCTGTTCCTTGTACGTGGCAGGTAGCAACAAACTGTTTCTGCGCATGCTGCTTTCAGATACTGCTTAGAACACATAACCCAACTATTTCTGCTGAATCAAGTTAGTAAACTTAGAGCAAACCACAATAATCCAAAAACAAAGCTCATTTGAGATGTAAAAATTGGGCTTTTTGAAGGGAAAATGGGATTTTTTAATTTAAAAAGTTTTTCTTTAAATACCAAGGGATGAGCCCCAGCTAATTCTGACCACAGAGGTTTTTTAAAAATGGACACAAACAATGAATCATGGAACACTACATCAAAAACTAATGATGTACTGTATGGTGACTAACATAATATAATAAAAAAATTAAAATAAAAAAATTTTACTTAACAAAAAGAACCAAAGAGATTTGATTTTTAAAAAAAAATATTTTATGAAGTTCAGGAATGTTTCCTCTATCCCTATACTTTGAAGCATTTTAATCAGGAGCGGATGCTGGATTTTGTCAAATGCTTCTTCTGCATCAATTGAGAGGACCATGTGGTTCTTCTCTCTTCTCTTATTGATTTGTTCTATCACATTGACTGATTTGCGAATGTTGAACCACCCTTGTAACCCAGGGATGAATCCCACTTGGTCATGGTGGATGATCTTTTTAATGTGCTGTTGGATCCTGTTTGCTAGGATCTTGTTGAGAATCTTAGCATCCATATTCATCAGTGATATTGGTCTGAAATTCTCCTTTTTGGTGTGGTCTTTGCCTGGTTTGGGGATCAGGGTAATGCTGGCTTCATAAAAAGAGTCTGGAAGTTTTC
>PISX010035498.1:0-12846 GCA_004024625.1 Mellivora capensis | reverse complement strand
CCTGAGTCAAAAAAAAAAAAAAAAGGACAGTCATATTCACACATATGCAAGCGTCCTTCCTGTCCCTTCTTCTCCAAGTAGGTATGAGGGGGTCTCAGGATCACCAGAACAAACAGAGCTATCAACCTGTGACCTCTCGTCCCTTCCTGTCCTCCATACTCTTCTGCCTACTCACCCCCAGCATTGTGCCCTTAGGAAAGCCAGGTGAAGTTGCCTTGAATGACTTACCAGAGAGATGCTTGTGAATTCTCTCACAATGCACTCTGGCAGCAAAACCAGGGACAGGACTGCCCACGATTTACACAAGAATCAAAGCTATGAGGGCCGCCTGGGTGGCTCAGTGGGTTAAAGCCTCTGCCTTCGGCTCAGGTCGTGATCCCAGGGTCCTGGGACCGAGCCTCACATCAGGCTCGCTGCTCAGAGCAGAGCCTCCTTCCTCCTCTCTCTCTGCCTGCCTCTCTGCCTTTTGTGATTTCTGTCTGTCAAATAAATAAAAATCTAAAAAAAAAAAAAAAGAATCAAAGCTATGGCAATACTCCATGGGACACTCAGTGTTGAAATTGGAAAAGCAGGTATCCTTTCCTCTCCAAACTCTCCATTTACCCACTGACACATGAGGAAGCAATTTTCAACTATAAGATCCCTTGGAAAAACATCACTTCTCTTGACGAAATGAGGGAAGTGGCCCATCTATTGGTCTAACTCTTTGATTTCATGTGTTCTTTTCAGTGCCCCATTCTTAATTCTCATTTAATCCTTAGGAAATGAATAGCATTTAACTTCATGTGAACCAGGGATTTCTTTTTCATTTTTAATGTTTTCATTATTGAGAGAGAGAGAGAGAGAGAGAGAGAGGAAGCTCAAGATGGGGTAAGAGCAGTGAGACAAGCAGATTACCTGCTGAGCAGGGAGCCCAATGAGGGGCTCCATCCCAGGACTCTGGAATCATGACCTGAGACAAAGTCAGACAACCAACTCAGCCACCCAGGTGCCTTGAACCTGTGACTTCTTTAGCCTCCCAGTCCCACAGCAAAATGAACCAGGCTTCTGTCACAACACCTCCATGGCCCCACACCAATCAGACTATTGGAGTCAGTTCATTTGGAAGTGGAATCTCAGGGAGTCGAGAGCATTGGCAGTCATGGCTTTGATCAGTCTCTCTTCTCAGAATATGGTTTCACAGGCACCAGTCTTTAGCTCATTGAGAAAAGGCACATCACCTCATAATTTCCTCACTGTCCTATTTGTCTAGCTGCTAAGATAAGGACCCAGTTGTCCAAAAACCCACCTGAAATGCAATGGTGCTCCTCTTGTCTCTCGGGAGAGGCTCTGGAAGTTACTGGACAGACTCCGCTGGAGGAGACTACGTGTCTGACATGCCAACGGAATGGTCAGAAAGGGCCATTCCCTCCCCTCCCTGACTTTCCTATAGCCCCAAGGACACATGACCTTTCAGGAGCATAACACCCTTCAATCAAATCCTCTTTCTTATTAACAGGGCAGACCCAATCAACAATGCCTTCCTGTGGAGTATTTTCATGCATGGGAAAATCATATCATTCACACATCATCTTTTCATTATACTTCTTTTCTTTAAGAAAATTACACAGTGGAGGCTATGACTGCTTCATTATATTTGTTTTGTTTTGTTTTGTTTTCTTTTGTTTTGAATGAGAGAGAGAGACAGAGAGAGAGAGAGAGAGCGAGAGAGCAGGGCCAGGTGGGAAGGGATAAAGGGCAGAGGGAGACGGGGAGAGAATCTCTAAGCCGAATGCCTACAGAGCGTGGAGCCCAGTGTGGGGCTGTATCCCAGGACCCTGAGATCAAGACGTGATCTGAAATGAAGTGTCAGCCACTTAAGCGAATGAGCCACGTAGGTGCCCCTGCCCTAAGGATCCTTCAAAGAGAATGGAGGATAGAAGGGTGATTTCTGATCACCTGGGCCTTCCTGACTGGAATCCAAGTGAGCATCTTTCTCCAAAGCAGTCCAACAAGTTTACTGCCACCACTAGCCCAAGGGGAAAGCCTCCATTTCCAATCCTGTTGGAACTCTGGGTAGTTTCCCACTCTAAGGGTTGGGGCCCGATTGGCCTAAGAGGCTCCATATTGGTTGAGTGGCCATTTTGTTGTTTACCAAAGAAAAATTAATGACTCAGAGTTCAACAAACGGAACTAGAGTTCCCGGAACATCAATAAGCAGATCTCAAGTGAAACTCAACCTGCCTACTACCAAAGAATGTAAACCCTGCACTTTGGCCACCAAACTTGGGCGCCAATTCTGACCAGAATGATAGACTACTTCAAACAGCTACTATAGGGTAAATTGTAATTCAATTGGCCACCTGCGTGTGGCCTAATCTGACTAAGCAACTTTCTGTGTGTGTTACAGTCTCCTTGGCCACCTGTGCTCTATAAAAGTTAGTCTGTGCAGCTGGGAAGAGGTCGCTCTCTCCATAAGAGACGGCTCTGGCCGGTCGGTTTGATTCTCGAAGCTTGATGCAAAATAAAACTTTGCTTAACCTTCGCTTAGTATCTGTCTCGCTCCTTTGATCACAGATCCCATCTCTAAGATTGGTGTGTCTTGAACAGAGAATGGATTTTTCAATGGATCTTTCTAAGGTCATGGTCCAGTCCCAGCCTGGTACCTTCCAGTCCTACCAGAGCTTCCTCCAGCCTCCTCCTGGCCACACCCAGTCTCATGGGACCCCTGCCACTGCCCCACTCAGATGCCCTTCTTCATCCTTACCCTGCCCCACCCAGACTCACATGCCTTCTGTATCCTCTCATGCTCCAACTGGCTTCAACTCCTACCCAGTGGCACCAGACACTGCCCAATGAACACACAAGAATCCATGCTATGGCTATACGAGATGGGGTACACAGAGTTGAAAATGGGAAAGAATCTATGCTTTCCTCTCAAAATCTGAATTTCCCAATTGACGCACCAGGAACCCATTTTCAACTACAAAGTCATTTTACAAAACTTCCTCTCTCCTCTACTATATTGGAAGCTGCCCATCTCGGTTTCTGTAATCTCTTCTCTTTTTTTAAAGATTTAATTTACTTATTTGACAGAGAGAGACACAGCGAGAGAGGGAACACAAGCAGAGAGAGAGGGAGAAGAAGACAGCCTGATGCAAGGCTCGACCCCAGAACCCTGGGATCATGACCTGAGCCGAAGGCAGAAGCTTAATGACTGAGACACCCAGCGCCCCTGTAATCTCTTCTTTAATGTTCCCTTCTCAGAGTCCCTTTCTTAACTAACTTCTAAGCCATTGGAAATGAGGATCTTTCCACATCTTGGGAACAAGTTCCTTCTTCAGGCGTTCAGTGCCCAAAGCCAAATGGAGCAGGACTTTGTCACAGCACTTCCATGATCCCACACCCATCAGACTGTGGGGCAAATTTCCCTTACAAAGACAACCTCAGGGAGTCACGAGGACAGCTTTTGACCAGTCTCTCTTCTCAGAATATGCTTTCCAAAAAAAGTGTGCTTAACCCAAAGGGGAAAGCTCCATCCCTCCATAATTTCCTCACTGTCTTATTTCTCTGACAGCTGAACTCAGGACCCAGTTGTCCCAAAACCCACGTGATGTGCAATGGTGCTCCTCCTGTCTCTCAGTAGAGGCTGAAAAGGTTGCAGAGGGACTCTGCTGGAGGAGCCTCTGTGTCCAGCGTGCCTGAGGAATGGTCAGAAAGGGCCACTTCCCTCCCGCCCTGACTTCTACTGCCCCAATGTCACGTGACCTTTCAGGCACTTGACACCCACCAATCCAATCCCCTTTCTTGTCAGTCGGCGAGACCCAGGGAAGTATCCCTTCCTGTCCAACATTTTCATGCCTTATATACCATATGTATGTGGGGATATGCTTTTCAGAATACATATATTTTGTGCAAATAACAAAGCTTTGAGTGCATGCCTGTTTCTCTTCTTTTCTGTTAGGGCCGATTTAATGTTAAAAGCTGTTTAACTATTAGGGACTTCTTAGCCAGTGGAACTCCATTTTGCCTAGGTAGCCATATTATTGTTTACATCCACGGACTTTATTCTGGGAATCAATGCCCCAGCAGTTCTTGTTATCGGTTCCATATCGATTCCGGGAATGGATTCCGGAATAAACGCCCTAACAATAGAAGCCACATACCTTGAGGTCTGAGGTTATGCCCTCTAAAACTAGCTTGTAAGATCAGGGCAGTGTCGCTCTCTTCCGAGGTGGCCCTGACGGGTCAGTCTGATTTCTGATGCCTGGTGTCAAAATAAAGCTTTGCTTAACCTTTTCCTTTGTATCACTATCATTCCTTTGATCAGGGACCCCATCTTTTTCTGTTTTCTTTTCTTTTCTTTTCTTTTCTTTTCTTTATTTTTAGATCCAGAGAGAGCATGGGAGTTAAAATGAAAGCACGTTTTGGGGGAGGAGGGACAGAGGCAGAGAGAAAATCTTAGATAGGCTCTAGGTCCAGTGCAGCTCTGGATCAGGGCTTGATCATGGCCTGAGCTGAAATCAAGAGTCCAGTGCTTAAGAGAATGACCACCCACATGCCCCTAGATGCCTTTTCCTCTCCTCAACTACAATGTCCTGTTTGGATCCTATGAGGCATCTTTTCTCCAGGCATCAAGTACATTCACGCTTTTGTGGACCCATCAGTGTCCTCCATGTCCAAGCGTCTCACTTTCCCAAATGAAACTCTAGATCCAGGACTCATTTCCAGGGTCCCTTCACTGTACCTGCTGCACTCCAACTTCTCCTTTTTGTCCTTAGGATGTTGCCTGCGCTTTGATATTCAGAGCAATGGCATCCTTTGCGACATCTCTTTTTGGAACTGGCTTCTTTGGCTGTTTGTGTTGGGACCCAAATCGTGGGTGCTGGCCAGTCTCCATGTGGACCTGTGTAGCTCTAAGTCTTTTTATCTCCACCTTTTTGATTCTTTTATTTTAAATATTTTAATTTTTTATAAACATATAATGTATTATTAGCCCCAGGGTTACAGGTCTCTGAATCGCCAGGTATACACACTTCACAGCACTCACCATAGCACATACTCTCCCCAATGTCCATTACCCCACCACCCTCTCCCAACCCACCTTCCACAAGCAACCCTTAGTTTGTTTTGTGAGATTTAAGTGTCTCTTTGGGTTTGACTCCCTCCTGATCCCATCTTATTTCATTTATTCTTTTCCTACCCCCCAACCCCGCACATTGCACTCCACTTCCTCCTATCAGGGACATGATATGATAGTTGTCTTTCTCCGATTGACTTATTTTGCTAAGCATAATACCCTCTAGTTCCAACCACACCGTTGTAAATGGCAAGATTTCTTTTCTTTCAATGGCTGCATAGTGTTCCATTGTATATATATACCACCTCTTCTTTATCCATTCATCTGTTGATGGACATCTAGGTTCTTTCCATAGATTGGCTATTGTGGACATTGCTGCTATAAACATTTGGGTGCACGTGCCCCTTCGGATCACTACCTTTGTATCATTACGGTAAATACCCATTAGTGCAATTGTTGGGTCATAGGGTAGCTCTACTTTCAACTTTTTGAGGAACCTCCATGCTGTTTTCCAGAGTGCTTGCACCAGCTCGCATTCCCACCAACAGTGTAGGAGGGTTCCCCTTTCTCCAAAAACTCGCCAGCATCAATCATTTCCTGACTTGTTAATTTTAGCCTTTCTGACTGGTGTGAGGTGGTATCTCATTGTGGTTTTGATTTGTATTTCCCTGATGCCGAGTTATGTGGATTACTTTTTCATGAGTCTGTTGGTCATCTGGACGTCTTCTTAGTAGAAATGTCTGTTCAGGTCCTCTGCCCATTTCTTGATTGGATTATTTGTTCTCTGGGTGTTGAGTTTGCTAAGCTCTTGATCGATTTTGGATATTAGCCCTTTATCCGATATGTCCTTTGCAAATATCTTCTCCCATTCTGTCAGTTGTCTTTGGTTTTTGTTAACTGTTTCCTTTGCTGTGCAACAGCTTTTGATCTCGATGAAGTCTCAATAGTTCACTTTTGCCCTTACTTCCCTTGCCTTTGGCGATGTTCCTAGGAAGAAGTTGCTTCGGCTGAGGTCAAAGAGGTTGCCACCTGTGTTCTCCTCAAGGACTTGGATGGCTTCCTTTCTCACGCTGAGGTCCTTCATCCATTTTGAGTCTATTTTTGTGTGAGCTAAAAGGAAATCGTCTAGTTTTTTTTCTGCCTATTTCACAATATTTTTTCTTCCAATCCAGGAGCATGGAACATTTTTCCAAATCTTTGTGTCTTCCTCAATTTCTTTCAGGAGTACTTTATGGTAGAGTTGCTTATATTTTTCTGAGTATAGACTCTTTGCCTCTTTGGTGGGTAATAATGTATTGTATCTCATTGATTGATTTGCAGATGTTGAACCAACCTTCTAGCCCTGGAATAAATCCCGCTTGGTCCTGGTGAATAATCCTTTTAATGTACTGTTGCATCCTATTGGCTTGTATCTTGGTGAGAATTTTCGCATCTGTGTTCATCAAGGATAGTGGTGTGTAATTCTGTTTTTTGATGGGATCCTTGTCTGGTTTTGGGATCAAGGTGAAGCTCGCCTCATAAAATGAGTTTGGAAGTTTTCCTTCCATTTCTATTTTTTGGAACAGTTTCAGGAGTATAGGAATTAATTTTTCATTAAGTGTTTGGTGGAATTCCCCTGGGAAGCCATCTGGCCCTGGGCTTTTGTTTGTTTGGAGATTTTTGAAGACTGTTTCAATCTCCTCACTGGTTATGGTTCTCCTCAGGTTTTCTATTTCTTCCTGGTTCAGTTGTGGTACCTTATATGTCTCTAGGAATGCAGCCATTTCTTCCAGATTGTCAAATTTGTTGGCGTAGAGTTGCTCATAGTATGTTCTTATAATTGTTTGTATTATTTGGTGTTGGTTGTGATCTCTCCTCCTTCACTCATGATTTCATTTATTTGGGTCCTTTCTCTTTTCTTTTTAATAAGTCTGGCCAGGGGTTTATCAATCTTAATAATTCTTTCAAAGAACAAGCTCCTAGTTTCGTTGATTTGCTCTATTGTCTTTTTGGTTTCTTTTTCATTGATTTCTCCTCTGATCTTTAGGCTTTCTCTTCTCCTGCTGGGTTTAGGCTTTCTTTCTTGTTCTTTCTCCAGCTTCTTTAGGTGTAGCATTAGGTTGTGTACTTGAGACCTTTCTGCTTTCTTGAGAAAGGCCCGTACCGCTATATATTTTCCTCTCAGGACTGCCTTTGCTGTGTCCCACAGATTTTGAACTGTTGTGTTTTCATTATCATTTGTTTCCATGCATTTTTTCAATTCTTCTTTAATTTCCCGGTTGACCCATTCATTCCTTGGAAGGATTCTGTTTAGTCTCCATGTATTTGTGTTCTTTCCAAATTTCCTCTTGTGCTTGAGTTCTAGCAGAGTTCTAGCTTCAGAGCATTGTGGCCTGAAAGTATGCAGGGCATGATCCCAATTTCTGATACCAGTTGAGACCTGATTTATGACCCAGGATGTGATCTATTCTGGACAACGTTCCATGTGCACTAGAGAAGAATGTGTATTCTGTTGCGTTGGGATGGAATGTTCTGAATATATCTATGATGTCCATATGGGCCAGTGTGTCATTTAAGGCGTTTATTTCCTTGTTGATCTTTTGCTTGGATGATCTGTCCAATTCAGTGAGGGGAGTGTTAATGTCCCCTACTATTATTGTATTCTTGTAGATGTGTTTGATTTTTTAAATTTTATTTATTTATTTATTTTTATTTCTTTTCAGCGTAACAGTTTCTTTGATTTTGTTATTAATTGGTTTATGTAGTTGGCTGCTCCCATGGTAGGGGCATAGACATTTAAAACTGTTAGATCTTCTTGTTGGAAAAACCCTTTGAGTATGATATAGTGTCCTTCCTCATCCCTTATTATAGTCTTTGGCTTAAAATCTAATTGATGTGATATAAGGATTGCCACACCAGCTTTCTTCGGATGTCCATTAGCATGGTAAATTGTTTTCCATGCCCTCACTTTAATCCTGGAGGTGTCTTTGGGTCTAAAATGAATTTAGACCCACGTGAGTGGCTTCTCTGCTGTAATACCTGTGAGCTCTGTGACAGTCACACACACCAAATCCTCCTGTGACCCCGCGGGACTGGGTCCATGCTGACCCCTCGTTGGCTTCACCCTAATTTAGCCTCTGGAGCCATGTCCATCAGTGAATTAGACTTTTAAAAGTCCTGATTTTGTGCTCCGTTGTTCCACCTCTTGCCAGGGGCCGGCCCCTCCCCACCTTGGGCTATCTTCCCGTCGCTTTGGATTCACTTCTCCGCCGGTCCTACCTTTCAGAAAGTGGTCGATTTTCTGTTTCTAGAATTGCTTCTCTTCTTCTCTTCTATCTCCTGTTGGACTTGTAGGTGTTTGCAATGGTTTCATAAGCGATGTAGCTGATTTCCTGCTACCTGATGTCATCTCCACCTGCTACTTCTCTCCCAACTTCTCCTTTTTGATTCTTTATTCCTGTTAAGCAACTGGCATTTTTGAGGTTAGGCTTTTCTCCTCTTGATGAATATTTGTGTGATTTCCACCATTTCTCATGCTCCTGCCATCAGCTTCACTAATGTCAGGTAATGTCCCTGTGATCTTGTCCTTTTGAAGATTGATTTCATTCTTTTCGATTCAGAGAACGAGAGTCCACAGGAGTGGAGTGAGGAGCACAAGGAGAAGGAGAGAGAGAATTCTTGAGGAGAATCCCCTCTGAGTATGGAGAAAGGCATCGGTATTGATCCTAGGACCCTGACATGAGGACTTGACATGAAATCAAGCGCTGGCGTAGTAAGCCGCTGAACCATCCAGGTGCTTCTATCTTTGGGATTGTTCAGTGACTGTCAGGGATGCATTCCTGGAATACTATCACCTTCCTGACTGGAATGCAAGAGAGCATCTTTCTTGCAAACCAGTCCAACAAGTACCACCACCACTAGCCCAATGGGAGAGTCCCCATTTCCAATCGTGTTGGCCCTCTGGATGATTTCCTGATTTTAAGGTTGCTGTTTATTGGACGTTGTACAGACATTTGGACAGGCCTTTCCTCTGTTCTTCATGTGGCTGCTCCTGTGGCATCTGAGAATGTCCCTAACGCTGTGGCCCAGTGGTGTCTTGCAGCCCTACCACAGCTTCTCCTTCAAGACTCCACCTGGCCTCATCCATTCTCATGGGGGTCTTGCCATACCCCCCCCATGACCATCAGCATGACCCCTGCCCCACCCATATTCCCACCCTGTCCCAATCCTCTTAAGCCCCACCTGGCCCCAAACAACAACTTGGCCCTTTGTTCTGTTTGGCCACAGTGGCACCAGTGCCTCACGGCCACACCCCAATTATAATATACTATAAACTATATACCAGCATTGTGCGTGGCAGAGGGTAACATACCTTTCACTCTCTTTATAATTAAAATTTGCATAAACTAATTTTGGACCTTTTATAATTATTAGTTGTTTTCCATTGTTTTTTTCATCTTTTAAGGTATAATCTTTTAGGATTTTGATTTGATATATTGAATAATCCCCTAATTGGAGAGAGCTTTTCTTGTGGGTTTTTTTTTTATTTTTTACTTCATATTTGTATTACATACCACTTACTTCTAAAACACATGTCTTTAACTAGGGGTATTTTTCTGTTTTCATGAAACTCTCCAAAAGTGTTCCTCCATGTATTATGTGGGACTGTGTGTTTTTAGGGTATATTTTTAAGATTGCTTCCAAATTACATTTGAATTTATTGAAATGATATACAAATGCTTTTTGTTTGCCTGATCATGCTTCCAGTTCTTTTGCTGAAAACCGCTGTTAATTCAAAGAGTTTTTTCCCATCCTTTTGCTAGGATTTGCTCTGTCAACAATCATATCTCCTGTCAATGACACAAATGCTGTGGTTGTATTCTCACCCTCCACACTCCACTAATGTCTCTTGTGCGGAAGTCCTGGCAACAGGTGTAGCATTGCGTGGAAAAGCGGCAAACATTGTGAGCTCAGTATCTGTTTGTTAAGAGTACACAAGCTTTCTCTAGTGTATCATATTTGCTCTAGGAATCTACAGGGTCACATTTGGCCCTATTTCTGTTCATTATTACCTGGTAATGATGGTGAATGCCAAAAGTTTATGTCTTTCCATCACTTAATTTCATCCTATTTCCAGTGTACATTTATAATATTGTCAACTACAGTAAAAGACTTCCTTATATATAATTTTCATATACTAAGTCTTCAGTTTTCTAAGACAGCTCATGTAAGGATTTCTCAATGCCTGCGCGCGCGCACACACACACACACACAGCAGTGCCTTGGGTGATGTAAGGTGATGGATGTGTTAATGCATTTGAGTGTAGTGATCACTTCCCAACATATATGTCTATCAAATTATCATATTGGTACATTTGATTTATCAGTTATAATCTCAGCAAAGCTGGAAACCTATTTCCTTTAATTTTTAAAAATGTTAAATAAAGGTATAAGGGGGAAATGCATTCTCGCATTACAGATACATGATGTTCGTGATGTAGTCTTAAATCCACTGCTGTTTTATTTTAATTGAATATTTAATGATTTGGTCCATGCATACCTAAGGATGGTGGGCTGTACATTGTTCTTCCGCCACTCCTTCAAGTGCATTTCAGACACTCCTCCCTCTTTTCTCTAAAGGGTCTTCATGTGAGTCAAGTGTTCACACTGGGTCCTGTTTCACATTTCTGGGAATATTGTCACCTACACTGATATTGAGAAGTCAGATGTACTATATGCTGGCTAACTGAACATAATTAAAAAAAAAAACAAACATCCCTCAGCAAGAGAATAGCCCACAATTCTTAACTGTCCATAATGTCAGATGTATGTTTTGTATAAAGACCATTTTCTAACTTTTTATTTTGTAGTCGTTTTGGATTTAGAGTTGCAATCCTGTCACCCAGTTTACTCCAATGTTAACATCTTACATAACTAGATTATACATATCAAAACTCTGAAATTAACATGCATATAATAAAATTAACTGTAGACAGAAGAAAGAAAGAAGAAAGGGAAAATAAAGAAAAGGAAAGAAAAGAAAAGAAAGGAAAAGAAGAGAAAAGAAGATAAAAGAAGGAAAGTCAGGTTTCCAGGCACCTGGGTGGCTCAGTGGGTTAAGCATCTTCCTTAGGCTCAGGTCATGATCCCAGGGTCCTGGGACCAAGTTCCCCAGTGGGCTCCCTGCTCAGAGGGAGGCCTGCTTCTCTCTCTACCCCTACTGCTTTTCATGCTCTTTCACTCTCGAAAATAAATGAATAATCTTATAAAAAAAAAGGAAAACTCAGATTTCCTTGTGCCATGTTAATGACATTATCTTCTCCCACCCCATCCCCCACCACCCACCTGGGACTTCAAATTTTAATAAGTTACAGAACAAAGTACTTAAAACTTATTGTGCACTTTCTGGGAATACATAGAAAAAGAGTCACTCAGAAAATGCGTCTAAATTTTCTGTGACTCTTTTAATGCATCAAACTGTATAATTTATTTAAAAATATTTTTAGGAATTCAACCTTTTTAATTGCATTTAATGTATTTTATTTTATTTTAGAAGTAGTATTAGTCAACATGCAGTTAACTAATATGTACTTTAGTTTTTGATGTAGTGCTCAAAGATTCATTAGTTGAGTGTAACACCCAGTGCTCTTTACCTTATGTGCCCTCCTTAATGTCAGCCAACTGGTTACGCTACCCCTCTACCCACTTCCCTTCTGCAAGCCTCGATTTGTTTCTTGGAGTCCAGAGCCTCTCATGTTTGTCTTCTTCTCTGGTTTCTTCCCATTCCGTTTTCCCTCCCTTCCCCTATAGTCCTCTGCATTAGTCCTCATAATCCTCATATGAGTGAAGCCATATGATAATTGTCTTACTCTGCTCAACTTATTTCACTTTTCCTCAGCTTCATTTCCTCCTTCATTTCTTTCCATCAGCATGTCCTCTAAATCACTTATTCTCTCCTCTGGGTCATACACCCTAGCTGTTAGAGCATCCAATTTGGATTGCATTTCATTCATGGCATTCTTAAGTTTGGCCTGATTAGATCTTGTTTCTGCCCTTAGAGATTCTGTATTGTCAGATATGCTTTTCTCAAGCCTAGCTATTAACTTTATAATTGATATCCTTAATTCCACCTCTGACATCTTGCTTATATCCATATCAGTTAACTCTGTGGCAGAGAATATTTCCTCTGGTTCTTTCCTATGCTGGGAGTTCCTCTTTCTAGTCATTCTGCCCAGGAAAGGATGGGTGAGCAAATGAAGAGAGTCCAAAATGTCAACCATGACCCAAGCAAAATGCACCCTAGAAAAAACCCAAAGTGGCCAGACGCCAGAAAAGCAAAACAATGAAAAGTGAACAAAGTGAAAAGTGAACAAAAAAGAAAAGTGAACACATCACAGAAAAGTGAACATTGCCAAAATGAACAAAACAATAAAAAATGGGGAGGGAAGAGAGATGATACTCTCACAGGGTGAAGAAAGCGGGGTGATCTCCTTGTTCCTGACTGAATTTTGGTCTGTGTGTTCGAAGACACTACATCTGAAAATTGCAAAGAATACAGAGTGTGTGTGTGTGTGTGTGTGTGTGTGTGTGTTTGAACACATTGAAAAAAGGACTAGGCATAAAACAGGCATAAGTCTATAAAATGTAGATGTGAGAAGAAAAGGGGGATTCAAAAGTGACTTAAAAACACGGTTTGATAAAATAGGAGTCTACTCACAATAGGATAAAGGTAAAAAAAAAAAAACATGTAAAATTTTAGACTGAAGGATAAACGAGTTGTGAAGACACACCTGGAGCTCAATACACTG
>PISX010035497.1:0-12856 GCA_004024625.1 Mellivora capensis | reverse complement strand
ATCTCGTTACTAGATATCGGTCTGTTCAGCTTGTCAATTTCTTCCTGGTTCAATTTTGGGAGTTTATATTTTTCTAGGAATGCATCCATTTCCTCTAGGTTGCTTAACTTATTGGCATATAACTGTTGATAATAGCTTCTGATGATTGTTTCTACTTCCTTGGTGTTAGTTGTGATCTCTCCCTTTTCATTCATGATTTTATTAAATTGAGCTTTCTCTCTTTTCTTTTGGATTAGTGTAGTCAATGGTTTATCGATCTTATTGATTCTTTCAAAAAACCAGCTTCCAGTTTCATTGATACGTTCTACTGTATCTCTAGTTTCTACCTCATTCATCTCTGCTTTAACCTTGATTATTTCCCTTCTTGTGTGTGGAGTTGGTTTAATTTGTTATTGATTCTCCAGCTCTTTAAGGTGTAGAGACAGCTGCTGTATTCTGGATTTTTCCATTTTTTTGAGGGAGGCTTGGATGGCTATATATTCCTTAGCCTTTGCTGTATCCCATAGATTTTGGACCGACATGTCTTCATTCTCATTGGTTTCCATGAATTGTTTAAGTTCTTCTTCGATCTCCTGGTTGATTCATGCATTCTTAAGCAAGGTGGTCTTTAGTTTCCAGGTGTTTGAGTTCCTTCCAAACTTTTCCTTGTGGTTGAGCTCCAGTTTCAAAGCATTGTGATCTGAGAATATGCAAAGAATAATCTCAATCTTTTGGTATCGGTTGAGTCCTGATTTGTGACCCAATATGTGGTCGATTCTGGAGAAGGTTCCATGTGCACTTGAGAAGAATGAGTATTCTGTTGTTTTAGGGTGGAATGTTCTGTATATATCTATGAGGTCCATCTGGTCCAATGTGTCATTCAATGCTTTTGTTTCTTTATTGATTTTCTGCATGGATGATCTGTCTATTACTGAGGCAGGCGTGTTAAGATCTCCTACTATCAATGTATTCATATCAATATGACTCTTTTTCTTGATTAATAGTTTTCTTATGTAATTGGCTGCTCCCCTATTGGGGGCATAGATATTTACAATGGTTAGATCATCTTGGTGGATAGTCCCTTTAAGAATGATGTAGTGTCCTTCTGTATCTCTGACTACAGTCTTTAATTTAAAATCTAATTTATCTGATATAAGAATCGCTACCCCGGCCTTCTTTTGAGGCCCTTTGGCATGAAAGATGTTTCTCCATCCCTTCACTTTCAATCTGGTTGTATCCTTAGGTTCAAAATGGGTCTCCTTTAGACAACATATGGATGGGTCCTGTCGTTTTATCCAATCTGCAACCCTGTGTCGTTTTATGGGTGCATTTAGGCCATTCACATTAAGAGTGATTATCGATAGATACATTTTTATTGACATCATATTACCTTTGAAGTCTTTCTTTCTGTAGATTGTCTCTGTATTTCTGTACAATGATATTCTTGGGGTTTTTCCTCTTTTATAGAACCCCGCTTAATATTTCCTGCAATCTAGGCTTGGTGTTTGCAAACTCTTTTAAGGTATGGCGGTCTTGGAAACTCTTTATATCTCCATCCATTTTGAATGTCAGTCTTGCTGGATAAAGTATTCTTGGCTGCATGTTCTTCTCATTTAGTGCCCTGAATATATCTTGCCAGCCTTTTCTGGCTTGCCAGGTTGCTGTGGACAGGTCTGACGTTATTCTGATGGGCTTTCCTCTGTATGTAAGGAGCTTCTTTGTCCTAGCTGCCTTCAAGAGAGTTTCTCTAGAATTATAATTCCTCATTCTTACTATCACGGTGTCTCAAGGTGTTTCGTGAATCTAAAATCTTGGGGGGGGGACCCTTCTGCCTCTAGTACATGAGCACTGTTTCCATTTGCAATATTTGGAAAATTTTCATGAAGAACGTGTTCGACAATATCTTCCAGACTTCTTTCTTTCTCTTCCCCTTCAGGTATTCCAATAATTCTGACGTTGGAACTTTTCATGGTATCATTTATTTCCCTGATTCTGTTTTCGTGGCTTCTAAGCTGTTTGTTCCAGGCTTCCTCCTGATCCTTTCTCTCTATATGTTTGTCCTCCAGATCACTAATTCTATCTTCTGTCTCAGTTACCCTAGCTTTTAGAGAATTTAGATTAGATCGGAACTCATTGAGAGCCTTGTGAACATCATCCCTGGTGGCTTTCAATTTTGCCCTAATATTGTGAACATCATCCCTGGTGGCTCTCAGTTCTGCCCTAATCAATTCCATTTGGTCGTCCATGGTTTTCTCCAACGTAGCTATTGCCTGGATAATTGTTAGCCTCAATTCCCTTTCCGTCATAATGTCTATGTCGGTAGCCATTAGCTCTGTTGCAGAGGGTCCATCCTCTGAATTTTTCTTCTGTTGAGCATTCTTCCTCCTAGTCATTTTGGTGAGAGTTGGCTGAATGGTTGTAGCTGGATGTATCGACCTTGGTGCAGTGAAGGTGCACCCTGGAATGCTTCTGAGCAATCAAGAGTCCCCACCCAAATGAAAAAAAAAGAGAAAGAGAGAAAGCATAAAAAGAGAGAAAGAGAGAGAGAGAGAGAGAGAGAGAGAGAGAGAGGAAAAAGAAAGAAGGATAAAAGAGAAGGCTCAGCCCAAATGGGCCCCAAGATAAGGTGTGTGAAGTATACAAACAAATACAGACAAACAAAAAAGACTGATAAAAGCATATGACAAGAGTAGAAAAAAAAGTATGTACATATATATGTAGAAGCAAAACAAAGAAACAAACAGACAAACAAAAAAAAGACCCTCGTCAAAAAGAACCCTAAGTATAAGATTTATAGTCTACCAGGACAAACACAAGTATACAAAAATACTGGTAGGAGAAAAAGATGGGAGAGTGGTTGTAAATTCTCAGTGTGGGCGAGGAAGGTTATTTTGCTTCTTCCTGGATGTATCTTGATATCTTTTTTAAAGGATACAACTTTCCTAAGATACCAGGGGATTAAAAATTGGTTTACCTATAGGGGTAGCATTGATTGGGGAAAGGGATTACTTTGAATTTTAACTCTATATGAATATTAGCAAATAAAAGTAAAGAAAAGAATGATCTAAACTAAACTAAAGTGAAATTTAAAAAAATAAAAGAATAAAAAATAGAAAAGCAGAAGCAAAGCATGGGTATATGTATCAAAAAGTTCAGGTTAAGAGGTTATTATGGAATTTGATGTACTGGACATCTCACTGTGGTGGTAAATAGGCTAAAAAAATCTATATAAAAAATAAAAAAGATCTTAAAAAGTTAAAAAAATGAACCAGAATAGTGGGAACGAATTAAAAATTAAACATATCTATGAAGTAGTAGTGACTGTTGTCTTCTCTGCTGGTTGGCTTTCTGGGGGAGGGGCCTGCCGTGTGGGTTTTCAGGCAGTGTTTCCTGAGTTAAGTCCTCCTGCCCCCCTCCAGGGGGTGGGCTCTGAGGAAACCTGGCCTTCAGGCTTTTGTTCTCTGGAGGTTTTTATGTCTGTTCCTTTGTTTTCTCTCCCCCCTTGGCAGCTCCCGATGGTTCTTGGAGGTTTAGAGGAAAGCAAACTGCACCCAGACCTCCTTCCCAGAGAGAAGCCCCAGTCCGTTCCCCTGTGGGTGCTGCAGAGCAGGTTTCCAGCCGCGATCTCTGGGGAAACCTGTGCATCCTGCTTGTACTCAAAACCACAAGCGGCAGCTGTCTGGGCAGCTCCAGACCACCAGAAAGGTTCCAAGCAGGGAAGGCACACAGAGATTTTCCCCCTGGCCTGACCTGGGAGCTCTCAGACTTTCTGGGTCCTAGAAAGCCCGGCTGGCACCCGCGCGCCCCTCTGGGGAAGGAGGTGGAGCGTGTCTTAGGCTCTGCTAGCGTGGCGCGGCACACGCGTGGGGACTGCAAAAGGCTGTTCCTGTTCTGCGAGGGTCTCAGCCCTTGCCACACACCAAGCGCCCTTAGGAGGTCTCCTCGCGGCTCAGGGAAGGCTCAGGGATGTGGTTTCTCCACCGCACTCTCTCTGGCTCAGCGCCAGGGGTGTCTGTCCTCTGTGGGGGACTTAAGCCCCTGTCCCTAACCATTCCACTTCCCACAATTTCCCCCTGCGACTCTTTGCTCTTTTCAAGTGCTTTTTATCAGACTTCAAGTTAATGCTGGTCCCCAGTCGTAGGGCATTCTCGTATTGGGGTATTACTTCCCAATGCGTCTCCTCTGGTGGCTCCCTCCCCCTTTTGTTTATCTTCCAATACCAGTCCGGCGTTCCCACTTCGCTTTACCTGCCCACTGGCGTCTTCTGCCCCCATAGCGATCCTGACGTGTAGCATTCTGATCTCAGGCTGATTTCATGAGTGATCGGAGTTCCTTGGTAGGTAATCAGCTCACTTTAGGGGACATGTTGAACCAGAGCCTCCTCCTAGTTCCCGGCCATCTTGTCTCCCCCAATTGTTTTAAAAATCTTGTTTAAACACAAGCTGGTTCCCTTAGCTCTAACCTGAAAATTACCACGGAGACATTTTTCTTCAAAACACCTCACCCTTTGGCTAAGCCTGCATCTAAGTTGCCCTCAGCAGCTATGCTCATTAAAGAGTATGTTCACCATAGTGCTAAACTGAGGATGGCAGAAATAGAATTGACCGAGGTTCTCAAAGGAGTTTATTTATATTCCGTTTTATTTTCCTGAGGTGAATTTATAAAGTGGCTTCTTTCAGGCTAAGCTAGTGGGTATCAGAAAGAGTAGCTATAGTAGCAAAGGAACTAACCTCCATTTTCTGTCATTGGCCTGACTTCATCCAGATTTCTGTTATTTGTGTGATCATTTGTTCCAAAGCTACATGAAGAGGGATTCAATGAGAATATTTGAATGAACCTATGTTAAAGTGTCCATTTTACTGGTGTATCCAAGGTACTTCTTCATCCATTACCCTATTCAATGATGCAGAAATGTTTGGAAGTTCTTTCACCAAAAATTCCCCTAAATGTATAATTTAGGAGTTTGAATATAGAATTTCTCAAACTCTCAAAAATTTTGAGATATTTTAAAAGTTTATGGCCAAATGAAACTAACTCAAAGGACATGTTTCTGAAGAGATGTATTCACAGCTTGTTTTTACTGAATAGTTATTTTCATACATTATTTTTGGGAGCATCATGATTTAGTAAATTCATTAGGGTAGACCTACAGAAATTGTGAATGCCATTTCTTCTATACTAAACAGTTTTCTTACCAAACATTCAGTTTAATGTTAGTAAGGTTATAAGCCAATTAAGTCAACTAAGAGCTCTAATTTAGTATTACCACCTCCAAGGAAATACATTGTCTTCTTTCTACATATATTCTATAGATATCCTGCAAAGTAATAGTCCTACAAATACACTGTGATGCCTTTTACTGTATTTAAACAGCTTCTTATTTTGCCTTAGAATAGATTATTTAACTCATTGAGTAGTGAAAAAATTTGGTCAGTGGTAGAAAGTCACAAATAACTTGAAGGACACCTATCCATCAAGCTTTCTGGATGTTCTTTCCCATCCTTATTCAAGACTTCTTCTGGCACTTGACATTCAGTGTTACAACTGTCAATGTAGCTACCACCACAGATAAATGTCTGCTTTGTCTTACAAGTTTTTGTTTCTGTAGATTTTTTTCTTGCTGTTTTTATTGCTCCTTCATCCCTTATATGTACAGATATATACATTCCCTGGATCTTCTTTCTATATGATTATAAGGACTCCATCATATTGAATATTGTCTTCCTTTTATATGGTTATAACTTTATTATCTGCCTTGTGTTATTCTATCTGGTTAACTTGAGCTTTCTTTCCTTCATTAGGCCTTCTAGTTACTCAGTCCTTCTCCATTTTACCCACTTTATGAAATTTGTTCCTGGTTACATTTATCTCCCCATCTCATCATTGCTATCATTGGCTTTTCATTCTTGGCTTCTTTAATCTGTTTATAATGCCAATATACATCTATAGTCCCCTTACAGATTGTATTCTCCACAAGGCATTGAACATTGTCTTTTGGGGGGGAGGGAGTACAAAATTGTACAGAATATTAAAATTACTAGACATCTGAAGCATTATGCTTCCGATATGGCTCTAAGTATTATTCAGAGTATTTTTTTATTCTCATCTCATTAACTTTTTATCCCAGACATTGAATGATTGTCCCAAACCTTTTCAAACATCTTCAAATTCCTTTCACAATTTCCAACCCTGAATTATTAGCAAATTACCTTAAGTCTTACTCTCTTAAAATACAAACCATTTTTGAAACCATAATATATTTCCATGTTCCCTTCTAGTCTCTCATTTTTTTTCTCTCTTAATTATGGAAATATCCAGCTCTTTTTTTTTTGATGTCCTGAAAAATGTATCATCTATTTATGGAGAGTAAAAATTTTCCCCTCCTCCTCTGGTCAAACATTTCAGTCTTTGACATCTCTGAATAGCTCAACTCAGAGCAGGGAAAAATGGTATTTTGGTATTTTGTGGAGATCAGAAGCTCTTTAGAATATGGATATGTGTTTATATAGACTAAGGGAAAATCCATGCATGCGCCAAGAGTTTGAATCAACAATGCTAACTGAACTTCTACTGTCTAGAAAGACAGCCTTAAAAGTCTAGGACTTTGAGGGTAAGAGGCCTCCAAGGTCCACTGAATGTGTTAAAGCCACTTCAGGGAAGCCTTCCAGACCATAGTTAGATTCTGCTTGAAGTGCTCTCTTACTCCAATTTCAAGAGCCCACCTGTCTGACCACTTGACTGGAACTTTTTATTTTATTTATTTAGTTAGTTATTTAAGTAGTTAGTTAATTTGAGAGAGAGGAGAGAGTGAGAGAGAAAGCATGAGTGGGGTGCAAAGAGGAGAAGCAGTCTCCCCACTGAGCAGAGAGCCCCATGTGGGGCTTGATTCCAGGACCCTTGGATCATGACTTGAACTGAAGGTAGATGCTTAACCAACTGAGCAGCCCAGGTACCCTGGAACTTTTTATTTTTGACTTTATGTACCCCAAATGATAACTATCCACTCTGGCCCCTATCACACCATCACCTGGCTATCATTAATCCTTAAAATCAGTTTCCTGGCCCAATTGGATAGACTTTACCTCACCTGATCTCAACAACCATTTGTTCTGTAGCAGAGCCTGAGGCACATGCACACTGCATGTGTAATACAATTACTGCACTGAATCCCTTACCCATACCATTTAACTATGGTAACTATAAAGCAAAACTAACATGCATTCATGCGTATGCATAAACATGCCTGCATGTACACAACATACACACATATGCAAACACTTCCAGACTCAAAACTATCATATTGTTGTAAAGTTAATTCCAATAAAGTAGAGATAATTGCTTTGAATGAAAATAGGCTAAATACTCTAATCAAAAGTCATAGGGTGACAAAATGGATAAAAGAAAAGAAAAAAAAAGACCCATCTATATGATGCCAACAGAAGACTCATGTCAGACCAAAAGACACCTGCAGATTGAAAGGTAGGAGACGGAGAAAACTTTATGATACAAAAGGATAGCAAAAGAAAGCCAGAATTACAATACTTATATTGGACAAATTGAACTTTAAAACAAAGACTGTAACAAGACACAAAGGAGGACACTAAGCAGTAATAAAGAGGACAATCCAACAACAAGATATTAATTGTAAATATTTAAGCTCCCCAAAGGGAATACATATAACACAGTTAAAAACAAACATAAAAGATATAATTGACAGCAATGCAATAATAGTAGGGGAATTTAACAGCCCACTTACATCCATAGAGTATCCAAACAGAAATCAACAAGGAAATCATGGCTTTGAATGGCCCTGGACCAGGTGGGTTTAACATATATATTCAAAAATTCTATCCTAAAACATCAGAATACATTTTTTTTCAAATGCACAGGAATATACTCCAGAATAAATATAACATATTAGACCGCAAAATAAGTCTCAATAAATTAAAAAAATATATGAAGTCATACCAAGTTTCTTTTTTGACCTCAGATATTGATCTGAAGACTTACAGAACAAACTCTACAAATAAAAGGAGAGAAGAGGTCAACTGAAGAGTGTAGGAGGTGCAGAAACATGGTTTAGGAGAGAAATACATCAAGGCTGCTATAGAGGGGAGTGAGCCCTGCTTTCAGAGAAGGACAAAAAAAAGAGAAGACCACACAAGGGATTAGACAAGAACATTCCTCCAGAGTCATTGGTTTGGAAAATGGGAGAGGCTGAGTTTTGTGAGTTCATGCAATCAGTGGAGCTTAACACCTGGAGTTTATCTCATTTTATTATTTTATTTTATTTTTATTTAAACTATATTTATTTTTTCTTTATTATTATTATTTTTAAATAAACTTTATACCCCCTTGAGGGAAATTGGGGGGGAGATGAACCATGAGAGACTATGGACTCTGAAAAACAACCTGAGGGTTTTGAAGGGGCAGGGGGTGGGAGGTTGGGGGAGCCAGGTGGTGGGTATTATGGAGGGCACGCATTGCATGGAGCACTGGGTGTGTTGTAAAACTATGAATTCTGTTACGCTGAAAAGAAATGAAATAAAAAAAAAAAAAAAAACCTTTATACCCAACATGGGCCTTGACTTCACAAACCTGAGATCAAAAGCCACATGTTCTAATGATCCAGCCAGTAACCCCAAAGACTGTAGCTTTAAAGGTCAGTGGACTTGACTGATATATAGTCCAGGGAGCACTGTGCTGCTCCTGGAGAGAGGGCAGGTAAAAAACCTGGAGAAAGATAGCATGTAAACAACAATCTGAAGAGAGCACTGGACACAGAGTGAGGAGAGTATTGGCCTTTTTAAGAGTGCGTCCCTTAGAGTCAGTATTCACAGAATGTTTCCCTGGGAACAAAGTAGATGGATGGCATCATTTCCCTTTCCCACCCCTCAGTATAAACATTGAGCCACCTGCAGGAAAGAGCACAGTGCCAACACTGGCTGCAAAACTTGCTTACACTAAGCCCCTCACCCCTGCACTCACTTGGAACTGTCCTTCTCATTCAAGCTTACCTCAGTCACAGTGCATCAGACCCCTGACTCAGACTAGCACAAACCACTAAACATAGCACATATTCCACCCAGAGTGTTTCACAGGGCTTCAGTTCTGATGCAGGTGGTGAGAGGTCTCATTTAACAAACAAACTAGAGCACACTTAGCTAAAACTTGCCACCTTCAGGCCAGGGACCAAACACTACCCAATACAGGCAAGGAGAGCCTCTGTAGACAAATAGCTTGAGAGATAGAGCATCCAGAACACAATAGCTGACTTTATACAGCATACAATGGAGACAAACACTGAAGCACCAGTTCCTGGTCACTGTAGGATCTCTACTTCATAAGACAATTACTTTCAGGAGCAGGTGACTTTACTGGCTTTTATAACATGGACAAGAAGACAAAAACTTAGACATAATGTGAACACAGAGGAATTAATCCAAAATGAAAGAAAAAGATAATGTCACAGCCATAAATGTAAATAAAAGAAATATAAGTAACATGTCTGATGGATAATTTAAAACAACTCTCATAGAAAAACTCACTGGACTTGAAAAAAGAATAGAAAATACCAGTCAGACCCTTATAATAGAGAAAAGAAAAGAGTTGAAAAAAATCACTCAGAGCTGAAAAAGCACAACAAATGAGATTAGAAAAATGCTTGATTCAATGAAGAGCAGTCTTGAAGAACCAGAGGAGTGAATTAGTGATGTAAAAGTCAAAGTAATGGAAAGCAATGAAACTGAGCAAAAGAGAGAACGTATTATGGAACATAAGAATAGACATAAGGAACTCAATGACTTCATGGAATGTTACAACATTCTTACTATAGGAGTCCCAGAGGAAGAAGAGAGATAAAAGGGAGTAGAAAATATATTTGAAGAAATAATAGTTGAAAATGTCCCTAATTGGGAAAAGGAAACAAATATCGAGATCCAGGAAACACAGAGAACTCCTATCAAAATAAACAAAAGAAGACAAACACAAAGACATATTGTAATTACATTTTCATAATATTGTTATAAAAAATGTTAAAAGCAGTAAGAGAAAAGAAGCCCTTAACTTAAAAGGGAAAATCCATAAGGCTAGCAGATTTCTCAACAGAAACATGGCAAGACAGAAGGGAGGAGCGTGATATATTCAAAGTGTTGAATGGGAACAATCTGCAGCCAGAATGATCTATCCAGCAAGACTATGATTCAGGACAGAAGACATAGAGTTTTCCAAACAAATAAAGCTTAAAGAGTTTGTGACCACTAAAGTAGTCCTGCCAGAAATACTAAAGGGGAATCTTTGAGTAGAAAGGACAGACAAAAAGTGACAAAGACAAGAAAGGAAAAGAGGACATCTCCAGAAACAATGACAAAACAAGTAACAGAATGCTATTAAATACATAGATATTAACAATTATTTTGAACTTTAAAAGCTCCAGTCAACAGATGTGGGTAGTCAGAATAGATAAGAAAAACAAAACAAAATCTGTCTATATGCTGTCTAAAATAGACTAGTTTTAGACCTAAAGATATGTGCAGATTGAAAGTGAGGGGATGAAAAAATATTTATCACTCAAATGGATTTCAAAAGAAAGCTGGAGGGACGCCTGGGTGGCTCAGTTGGTTAAGCGGCTGCCTTTGGCTTGGGTCATGATCCCAGCGTCTGGGGATCGCGTCCCACATCGGGCTCCTTGCTCGGCAGGGAGCCTGCTTCTCCCTCTGCCTCTGCCTGCCACTCTGTCTGCCTATGCTCGCTCTCTCCCTCTCTCTCTAACAAATAAATAAATTAAAAAAAAAAAGAAAGCTGGAGTAGCACTAATTACATCAGACAAATGAGATTTTAAAATGAAGACTGTAATAAGAAATAAAGAAGATCACTATATTATAATAAGGGGAAAATTCAACAAGGTGTAACAATTGTAATTATTTACACACCCAACATGAGAGCACCCAAATACATAAAACAACTTATAACAAACATAAAAGAAATAAGTGATAATAATACAATAATAGTAGGGTACTTAAATGCCTCATTGGCATTAAAGGATCAATTATGTAAACAGAAATTAAACAAGGAATAATGGCTTTGAACGACATACTGGACCAGGGGGACTTAACAGTAATATTCAGAACATTCCATCCTGGAACAGCAGGATACACATTCTTTTTAAGTACATACACAACATTCTCCAAAATAGATCACATTTTAGGTTACAAAATAAGCCTCAACAAATACTTATAGATTAAAATCAAATCATGCAACTTTTCTGGTTAGAAGGCTATGAAATGAGAAGTCAACCAGAAGAAAAAAAATCTGGAAAGACCACAAATACATGGACTATAAACAACATGCTACTATACAATGAATGGTCAACCAATCAATGCACAAATGTAAATATATACATACATACATACACCCTAATGACAATAAAAATACAAGAGTCCAAAAGTTTTGGGACGCAGCAAAAGTAGTCCTAAGAAAAGTATATAGCAATCCAGGCCTATCCCATGAAGTAAGAAAAATGTCAAACAACTTAACTTTACACTGAAAGGAACTAGAAAAAGAATAACAAGTAAAACCTAAAACCAGCAGACAGAAGAAAATAATAAATACTTGGTCAGAAATAAATGATATAGAACCTAAAAAAATTATGACTGATTAATGAAACCAGGTGCTGCTTCTCTGAAAAAAAATCAAGAATATTGATAAAACTCTAGCCACACTTAACAAAAAGAAAAGAGAAAGGACACAAATAAATAAAATCACAAATGAGAAGGAGAAATAACAACAAATACCACAGAAAATACAAACACTCTGAAGAGAATATTATGAGAAATTATATGCCAACAAATTGGACAACCTGGAAGAAATGGTTATATTTCTAGAAACATGTAAATTACCAAAGCTGAGAGAGAGGAAGAAATAGAAAACTTGAACAGACCCATTAGGAGCAAAGAAATTGAATCAGGAAAGAAAGAAAGAAAGAAAGAAAGAAAGAAAGAAAGAAAGAAAGAAAGAAAGAAAGAAAGAAAGAAAGAAAGAAAGAAAGAAAGGGAGAAAGAAAGAAAGAAAGGGAGAAAGAAAGAAAGAAATAGAGAGAAAGAGAGAAAGAAAGGGAAAGAAAGAAAGAGAGAAAGAAAGGGAAAGGAGAGAAGGAAGGACAGAAGGAAGGGAGGGGTGGAGGAAGGAAGGGAGGAAGGAAGGAAGGAAGGAAAGAAGCAAGAAAAGAGAGAAAAAAAAGAAGAAAACTCCCCCCCCAAAACAAAAACAAGTTTCAGACCACATGGCTTCACAGGCAAGTTCTATTTTTTTAATCTATTCTGTCATTCTGATATATATGTATATACTGCCATTTTATTACTTGTTTTATTGTGTTTCTGAAGATTTTCTCTGATCCTTTATAGTTGTTCTCTCTTTCACGTTTTGCTGATTTTCTTTAGTGATACACATGGATTTCTTTATTTCCATTCTTTGCGTGTTTTATATATATATATATATGTGTGTGTGTGTGTGTGTGTGTGTGTGTGTGTGTGTGTCTACATATGCATGGTTACCATTAAGTTTTTATATGATCTTTTCTATATACAGTAGGCCATATTAAGTTGATGGTCATTTAAGTTTGAACCTATTCTATACTCCCTCCTCTCTACATTTTGGGCATATTTTATTATATTTTTATATCTTATTTTTATTTCCTTGACTGATTTTTTTACATAAATATTTATTTTCTCTGCTTTTGTGTTTTTTTACCTTTATACCTTCACTAATGGTCTTTCATGTCTCCTGCTAGTCTTATGGGTTTTCCTTTGTAAGTTAATGGCTTCTTTTGCTGCTTTTAGGATTTTTTTTCTTTATCACTAGACTTTTTTGTTTTTTTTTT
>PISX010035496.1:0-12852 GCA_004024625.1 Mellivora capensis | reverse complement strand
CATTGATTGGGGAAAGGGGATTACCTTGAATTTTAACTCTATATGAATATTAGCAAATAAAAGTAAAGAAAAGAATGATCTAAACTAAAGTGAAATTTAAAAAATATATATATAAAAAATAGAAAAGCAAAAGAAAAACATGGGTATATGTATCAAAAAGTTCAGGTTAGAAGGTTATTATGGAATTTGATGTACTGGATGTCTCACTGTGATGGTAAATAGGCTAAAAAAATCTATATAACAAAATAAAAAAGATTAAAAAAATTTTAAAAATGAACCAGAATAGTGGGAACGAATTAAGAATTAAACGTATCTATGAAGTAGTAGTGATTGTTGTCTTCTTGGCTGGTTGGCTTTCTGGGGGAGGGGCCTGCCACGTGGGTTTTCAGGCGGTGTTTCCTGAGTTAAGTCCTCCTGCCCCCCTTCAGGGGGTGGGCTCTGAGGAAACCGGGCCTTTAGGCTTTTGTTCTCTGGAGGTTTTTATGTCTGTTCGTTTGTTTTCTCTCCCCCTTTGGCAGCTCCGGATGGTTCTTGGAGGTTTAGAGGAAAGCAAACTGCACCCAGACCTCCCTCCCAGAGAGAAGCCCCAGTCCGTTCCCCTCTGGGTGCTGCAGAGCAGGTTCCCAGCCGCAATCTCTGGGGACACCTGTGTGTCCTGCTTGTACTCAAAACCAGAAGCGGCAGCTGTCTGGGCAGCTCCAGACCCCCAGAGAGGTTCCAAGTGGGGAAGGCACACAGAGATTTTCCCGCTGACCCGAGCTGGGAGCGACCAGACTTTCTGGGTCCTAGAGCCCCTGCTGGTGCCCGCGCGCCTCTCTCAGGGGAGGGGGTGGAGCGCGTCTCAGGCTCTGCTGGCGCAGCACGGCACACAGGTGGGGACTGCAAAAGTCTGTTTCTGCTCCGGGAGGGTCCCAGCCCCTGCCACACGCCCAGCGCCCTTAGGAGGTCTCCTCGCAGCTCAGGGACCAGGACCTGTTTTCTCCGCTGCACTCTCTCTGGCTCAGCGCCAGGGGTGTCTGCCCTCCGTGGGGGACTTAAGCCCCTGTCCCTAACAGTTCCAATTCCCACTATTTCACCCTGCGATCTTTTCTCTTTTTCAGTGCTTTTTATTGGTCTTCAAGTTAATGCTGGTCCCCAGTCTTAGGGGACTCTCGTATTGGGGTATTACTTCCCAATGCGTCTCCTCTGGTGGCTCCCTGCCCCATTTGTTTATCTTCTGATACCAGTCCAGTGTTCCTGCTCCGCTTTACCTGCCCACTGGCGTCTTCTGCCCCCGTAGAGATCCTGACGTCCCACTGGCGTCTTCTGCCCCTGTAGAGATCCTGACGAGTAGAATTTTGATCTCAGGCTGATTTCATGAGTGATCGGAGTTCCTTGGTAGGTAATCAGCTCACTTTAGGGGACAGGTTGAACCAGAGCCTCCTCCTAGTTCCCCGCCATCTTGTCTCCCCTACTGAATTAAATATTAATCTCATCTAAAAATGCCTTCATGGTGACATCTGGACTGGTGTTTGACCAAATATCTGGTTACTATGGTTTAGCCAAGTTGAGACTTTTATAAAATTAGCCATCACATTTACTAAGTAGTGAGCATTGTTCTAGGTGCTAAGCATATGGCAGTGAATGAGATAGATAAAGGTCCCTGTGATTATGAAGTTAACAACACACAGATATGCAAAAGTTCCATTATAACACATGGTAAATATTATGGAGAAAAGTAAGGTAAAAAAAGAGAGAAGGGCAGCTACAATTTTAAAGAATGGTGTAGAAAGGCCTCATGGAGAAGATTCCATTTGTATCAAGACTTGAAGAAATAAGGAAGTGTTCATAGAGATTCCTGGGAGAGTATTCCAGGAGAGGGAATAGCCATTGTAAGCTTTTAGCAGGAGAGCACTTAGTGGTTTGAGAATCAGCTGTTGATCAGTGCTTTAATATACATAAAATATAAGCACAGATGTAATATAGGCAGAGCTTGCTGTTGAATTATTTTGCATAGATTATGTCCAACTGGAGCCTTCTTGGAATAGACCCTAGTACCTAGTACTTTGTATATATTTATTAATGTTTTCTGGATAAATGAATGACATCTCATAGATGATGCTGCATTTGTGCTGGGTATGGAAGGACAGGTGGACTTAAATGGTGAACACTGGGGAAAGAACAAGATGAACAGTAGGAAAGTACTAGGTTTTTTTGAGTCATGGGCCTTAGTCCAGAATGGCTGAGTCATGAATGATTCAATGGACTGAGCATGGGGGTATATAAGGAAGACCAGCTCAAAGGGAAGTTTGAAGCCAGACCATGAAAGACCGTGTAGCTAGGCCACAGAACTTGAGTGTCATTTCATAACCAGTTCCAAACATCAGATTTTTAAAGGAGAGGGAAAGTGAAGTTTTGTTGTGATTTTGGAAAGTATCCGCTGAAGAACATTCTTTTAAACACTTATTCTTAGATTATTGCTAAGTATTATATGAAGAAAACCCAAAAATTTGATTTCCAAACAAATTTGGGATATGCTAGGTTAAGCAAAATTAAACAGGTTTGTTTGTTTTTTTAATTGCAATACTTCAAATAATCTTAATGTGCCAAAAGGTATTGAAAGGCTCAAAGAGACAGATTAATAAGCTATGTTTTCATAATATTTTTGGTCACAGAAATACTTTGGGATAGTGTATCTAAAAGGATTAACAGATCATTGTGCACAATTCATTGGAAATCCTGTTTTAGGAAGATAACACCTGTTTAAGACTGGATTGAAGGAGTAAATGAAAGAAGATTGTTTGGAAAGCTGATAGAATAGCCACGGGGGAGGTAATAAGAACCTGAATTGGGACTAAGTGAGATTGTGAAATAGAGACTTCTCAGAGGTAGCGTCACAAATCTGTCAATGGATGAGTCTGTGTTTGATAGAGGAGTTGGGGGTTAAAAAGAAAAAAAAAGCAGAAAAATTTAATGTCTTAGAGCATGGGAAGCTGATGACGTCCTCTGAGACAAAAACCCCAAAATAGATTTAGATTTAAGGAGAAAAAGGATAAATTTGAGAGACTTATGAGAAACCAATTTTGTGATCCTTAAATACTGGGGTATTTTCTAGATATCTTTCTGTTATTGCCATAGTTTAATTTCATTATAGCCAGAAATTATATTTTGTATAATTTAAATTTTATTTTATTATTATTTTATTTTATTTGATAGAGAGACAGTGAGAGTGGGAACACAAGCAGGAGGAGTGGGAAAGGGAGAAGCAGGCTTCCCGCCAAGCAGGGAGCCCTATGCGGGAAGCAGGACCCCGTGATCATGACCTGAGCCAAAGGCAGACACTTAATGACTGAGCCACCCAGGCACCTCTTAAAGATTTTTTATTTATTCATTTGAAAGAGATAGGGAGAAAGAGCAAGAGTACAAGCAAGGAGAGAGGAAGGGGGAGAAGCAGACTCCCTGCTGAGTGGGGAGCCTTATGGAGGGCTCCATCCCAGGACCCTGGGACTATGACCTGAGCTGAAGGCAGATGCTTAACTGACAGAGCCACCCTGAATGATTTAAATTTTTAAAAATCTGTCAGATTCATCTTAAGGCCCATAGTGTAGCCTATCTTAGCAAATGTTCCATACTACTAGAAAATAAAATATGTCATTCTTTTGTTGAATGGAAGAGCCAATAAATATCAGTTTGATGAAGTTAGTTAGTTAGATTAAGAGTCTCTTAGGTTTTGTCTCCCTCTCTGGTTTTATATTGTTTCACTTTTTCCTCTTTTCCCCTGTGATACTCTGCCTTGTATGGTAAATTCCACATATCACTGAGATCATGTGATAATTGTCTTTCTTTAACTGACTTATTTTGCTTAGCATAATACGCTCTAGCTCTAGCCATATCCTTGCAAATAGCAAGATATCATTTTTTGATGGCTGCCTAATATTCCAGTGTGTGTGTATGTATCACCTCTACTTTATCCATTCATCTGTCTGAGGGCATCTGGATATCCTGCTGCTATAAACATTGGGGTGCATGTGTCCCCTTGGGATTCCTACATTTGTATCTTTGGTGTAAACACCCAGTAGTGCAGTTGCTGGGTCAGAGGGTAGCTCTATTTTCAACTTGTTGAGGAACCTCCATACTGTTTTTCAGAGTGGCTTCACCAGCTTGCATTCCCACCAACAGTGTAGGAGAGTTCCCCTTTCTCCACATCCTCACCAACGTCTGCCATTTCCTGACTTGTTAATTTTAGCCCTTCTGACTGGTGTGAGGTGGTATCTTACTGTGGTTTTAATCTGTCTTTCCCTGATGCGGAGTGATATTGAACACTTTTTCATGTGTTTGTTGACCATTTGTATGTCTTCTTTGCAGAAATGTCTGTTCATGTCTTCTGCACATTTCTTGATTGGATTATTTTGTTCTTTGGATGTTGAGTGTGATATGTTCTTTAGAGATTTTGGATACTAGTCCTTTATCTGATGTGTCATTTGCAAATATCTTCTCCCATTCTGTCAGTCGTCTTTTGGTTTTGTTGACTGTTTCCTTTGCTGTGCAAAAGCTTTTGATCATGATGAAATCCCAATAGTTCATTTTTGCCCTTGCTTCCCTTGCTTTTGGTGATATGTCTAGGAAGAAGTTGCTGTGGCTGAGGTCAAAGAGGTTGCTGCCTCTGTTCTTCTCAAAGATTTTGATGGATTCCTGTCTTACACTTAGGTCTTTCATCCATTTTGAGTCTATTTTTGTATATGGTATAAGGAAATGGTCCAGTTTCATTCTTAAGCATGTGGTTGTCTAATTTTTCCAACACCATTTGTTGAAGAGGTTGTCTTTTTCCCATTGGATATTCTTTCCTGCTTTGGCAAAGATTAGTTGACCATTGAGCTGAGGGTCCATTTCTATTCTGTTTCATTGATCTATGTGTCTGTTTTGGTGTCAGTACCATACTGTCTTGATGATCACAACTTTGTAATAGAGCTTGAAGTCCAGAATTGTGGTGTCACTGGCTTTGGCTTTCTTTTTCAAAATTCCTCTGGCTTATTCCATAAAAATTTTAGGATTATTTCTTTCATTTCTGTGAAAAAAGTTGATGATATTTTGATAGGGATTGCATTAAATGTGTAGATTGCTCTAGGTAGCCTAGACATTTTAACAATATTTTTCTTCCAATCCATGAGCATGGAACATTTTTCCATTTCTTTGCATCTTCCTCAGTTTCTTTCATCAGTATTCTATAGTTTTCTGAGTATAGACTCTTTGTCTCTTTGGTTAGATTTATCCCTAGGTAACTTATGGTGTGGGGTGCAACTGTAGGTGGGGTTGACTCCTTAATTTCTCTGTCTTATTGCTGATAAACAGAAATGTAACTGATTTCTGTGCATTGATTTTTATATCCTGCCACTTTACAGAATTCCTGTATGAGTTCTAGTAGTTTTGGGGTGGAATCTTTTGGGTTTTCCACATAAAGTATCATATCACCTGCAAAGAGTGAGGGCTTGTCTTTGCTGATTTGAATGTACTTAAAAATATATATATATATTATTTTTATTATTTTTAAAAGATTTTATTTATTTATTTGACAGAGAGAAAGAGTAAGAGAGCACAAGCAGTAGAACTGGCAGAGAGAGAGAGAGAGAGAGAAGCAGGCTCCCTGCTGAGCATGGAGCCCTGGGATCATGACCTGGTCCAAAGGCAGTCACTTAACCAACTGAGCCATCCAAATGCTCCTGACTCAGATGCCTTTTATTTGTTGTTGTTGTTGTTGTTGTCTGATTGCTGAGGCTGGGACTTCCAGTACTATGTTGAATAGCAGTGGTAATAGTGGACAACGCTGCCATATTCCTGACCTTAGGGGAGAAGCTCTCAGTTTTCCCCACTGAGAATGATATTCACTGTGCATTTTTCATAGGTGGTTTTTATGATATTGAGGTATGTTCCCTCTATCCTTACACTTTGAAGAGTTTTGGTCAAGAAAGGATGCTGTACTTTGTCAAATGCTTTTTCAGCATCTATTGAGAGTATCATATGGTTCTTGTCTTTTCTTTTATTAATGTCGTATATCACATTGATTTGCTGTTGTTGAACCAAACTTGCAGCCCTGGAATAACTCCCATTTGGTCGTGGTGAATAATCCTTTTAATGTACTGTTGAATCCTATTGGCTAGTATTTTGGTGAGAATTTTTGCATCCATTTTCATCAAGGATATTGGTCTGTAATTCTCCTTTTTGATTGGTTCTTTGTCTTGTTTTGTGATCAAGGTGATGCTGGCCTCATAAAATGACTTTGGAAGTTTTCCTTCCATTTTTATTTTCTGGAACAGTTTCAGAAGAATAGGTATTCTTCTTTAAATGTTTGATAGAATTCCCCTGGGAAGCTATCTGGACCTGGGCTCTTGTTTGTTGGAAGATTTTTGATGACTGCTTCAATTTCCTTACTGGTTTCGGATCTTTTCAGGTTTTCTATTTCTTCCTGGTTCAGTTTTGGTAGTTTATATGTCTCTAGGAATGCATCCATTTCTTCCAGATTATCAAATTTGCTGGTGTATAGTTGCTTACAATATGTTCTTATAATTGTTTGTATTTCTTTGGTGTTGGTTGTGATCTCTTCTCTTTCATTTATGATTTTATTAATTTGGGTCCTTTCTCTTTTCTTTTTGATAATCTGGACAGGGGTTTATCAATCTTAATAATTCTCCTAGTTTGGTTGATTTATTCTACTGTTCTTTTGGTTTCTATTTCACTGATTTCTGCTCTGATCATTATTATTTCTTCTCTCCTGCTGGGTTTAGGCTTTCTTTGCTGTTCTTTCTCTAGCTCCTTTAGGTGTAGGGTTAGATTGTGTATTTGAGCCTTTCTTGTTTCTTGAGCAAGGCTTATATTGCTATATACTTCTCTTTTTGCTGCATCCCAAAGATTTTGAACAGTTATGTTTTCATTTGCATTTGTTTCCATGACTTTTTAAAATTCTTCTTTAATTTCCTGGTTGACCCATTGATTCTTTAGTAGGATGCTCTTTAGCCTCCATGTATTTGAGTTCTTTCCAACTTTCCTCTTGTGACTGAGTTCAAATTTCAAAGCATTGTGGTTTGAAAATATGCAAGGAATGATCCCAATTCTTTTGGTACCAGTTGAAACCTGGTTTGTGACCCAGGGTGTGATCTATTCTGGAGAATGTTCTATGTGCACTCAAGAAGAATGTTTATTCTGTTACTTTGGGATGGAATGTTCTGAATATATCTATGAAGTCCATCTGGTCCAGTGTGTCATTTAAAGTCCTATTTCCTTGTTGATCTTTTGCTTAGATGATCTGTCCATTTCAGTGAGGGAGGTGTTAAAGTCCCCTACTATTATTGTATTCTTGTCAATGTGTTTCTTTGATTTTGTTATTAATTGGTTTATATAATTGGCTGCTCCCATGTGAGGGGCATAAATACTTATAACTGTTATATCTTCTTGTTGGGTAGGCATTTTAAATATGATTTAGTGTCCTTCCTCATCTTTTATTACAGTCTATAGTTTAAAATTGAATTTGTCTGATATAAGGTTTGCCACCCCAGCTTTCTTTTGATGTCCATTAGTGTAATAAATGGTTTTCCACCCCCTCACTTTAAATCTGGAGGTGTCTTTGGGTCTAAAATGAGTCTCTTGCAGACAGCATATCAACGGGTCTTGCTTTTTCATCCAATCTGATACTCTGTGTCTTTTGATTGTGGCATTTAGTCCATTTACATTTAGGGTAACTATTGAAAGATATGAACTTAGTGCCATTGTGTTGCCTGTAAGATGACTACTACTGTATATCATCTCTGCTCTTTTCTGGTCTATGTTACTTTTAGGTTCTCTCTTTGCTTAGAGGACACCTTTCAGTGTTTCTATAGGGCTGGTTTGGTGATAGCAAATTCTTTTATTTTCTGTTTGTCCTTGAAGCTTTGTTAACATTCCTTCTATTTTCAATGACAGCCTAGCTGGATAGAGCATTCTTGGCTGTATATTTTTCTCATTTATTACCCTGAATATATCATGCCAGTCCTTTTCAGCATGCCAGGTCTCTGTGGATAGGTTTGCTAGAACACTGTATCTTTCTTATAGAGTATCCTTTTTAAAAAGCCATTTCTCTGCTCTTAATTTTTCTATGTAAGATCCATATTTCTAAATGGTATCATACTTCTTTTGATGGAAGATTTTGATGAAGATGGAAATTTTTTGAGTACATATCTAACAATTGTTTCAGCTTTAAGTTTATGAAAAAGATTTCCCTTTTATTATTGAAAGATATTTTTGCTAAATATACAATTCTAGGTCAGCAGTTATTTGTTATTTGTTTTGTTACTGTCTTTTTCCTTCCATTCTTTAAATGTGTGAGTCTATTATCTTTGGGCTTGTGTAATCTCTAACAAAATATCAAGTGTAATTCATGACTTTGTTTCTCTCTATATTTGTTTCTCTGTATATTCTTTTTATCTTGAGGATTGTCTCTTTATCTTTGCTTTTCATCAGTTTGACCATAATGTATCTGTGCGTATGTTTTCATGTTTATCCAGTGTGGGGTTCTCTGAGTTTATCAGATCTGTGATGCATTGATTTTCATTCATTTGAAACAATTTTTAGTCACTGTCTCTAAATATTTTGGTGTTCTATTCTCTTTCTCTTCTTGGAGTTTAGTAGTGTCATGTTAAATCATTGCTATTTTCTAATAGTTTTTGAATGCTTTGTTTTAATCTTCCACTCTTTTTTTTTTTGTCTTTATGTTGAGGTATTTATGAGAATGATGGTGTTCTTTTCATATGATGACATGTTCCAAGTCTGTTAGTGACCTGAGTCTTTGTCCCACATGCCCCTTTGACAAAGGGCCAGAATAAGAATGGAAATAACTTATCAAAACTGAAAACTAGGTCTAAATACCATGAAGAATCTCATTAAAGAATTAATTTCTTAAAGGATCTGATAAAGGAGAGACTGATTAAGGTTGCAAATATTAAAGGGATTTCATCAGGTAGGCTTTTCTTTGCTTATAGGGACCAGGACTAGCAGGCTGGTTGGTCCTTCCTTCGGAATGACATAGACTTGGGACAATTTAATTGTGGGGTAATCAGCAGATACAAGAAGTAGCACACAAATATCAGTCTCAGTAAAATCTTTGAGATGTGTACCTTGAGCTACTGGTATGGTGCTCATAGCTTGTGCTTGATTGAAAGAGCCTATCAAATGAAGGAGAGACCCCTCTGAAGTACTTTATAGGGACAGTCACCTCAGTTAAGGAAGCAAGATCACATGCCTAGTTAATTTACAGCTACTGTAACAAACATGGAAGACAAACTTGAAAACATATTGATGAATCTGTTAGGACTATCTTCAACTAATCTTTGAGAAATTATCACAAAACTGATGGAAAAAATTAATAATTATAAGACAAAATAGAAGAAATATGAAGAGTAGTCCCAGCCTATTCAATGTAGAAATATGAGAAAAAATGACAGATAAATGGTAAAAAATATGAAGAGGAGGAAATTTCCCACAAGTGAACACTTGCGTTTTCACCTTGCAAGCAGTTATCAATTCAAATACAGGCAAAATAAAAATGAACTGCACCTACACTTAACCTCAACGTATTTTAAATTTGGAGACAAAAGGGCAAAAAACCTATAAGTATTAGGCAGAAGAAACAAGTCATTTATGAATTACATCCCTTTCACAATATTAACTGCTATGAGACAATCTTCAGATTTTGAGGGAAAAATATGACTCAAGAATTTTATACTCACTCAACCTACTTTTCACAATGATGGAAACAAAAAGAAATTCTCAGAAATTTAATTTTGTTTTTTAAAAGCCAATTCTTCTAAATCTCTGAAGAAAAGGTATATCTGTGCCCTGAAACAAAGCTTAGTATCCTTAGGTGGATATCATTCTCAATTCATTTTATTAAGCTAGGCTAAATTAAAAAGGAAAAATATGCATATTGTTTTCTTAGTAGATGCAAAAAATTATTAAGTAAAATGTTGCTAAAAATAAGAGTTTTAGGAACCTATGACAGGAGAAAACTTGCTTAAAATACTAAAATTATCAGTCTGAAATAGAAAATGTGATATTGAAAGGTGAAAGGCTAGAATAATTCAAAATCAGGAATAAATTAAGTAGATTAGTTATTACTAATTTATTTAGTATTGCTTTTTAACAGATGGGATAAGATAAAAATAAAAAATAAATTGTAAATATTAGAAAGGAGGAGACAGTTATTATTTGCAAATCACATAGAAAGCTAAATCAACTTAAGTGCTAATTAGAACTAGCAAGAGAATTGTTGGGGTTAATGTAGAGCATGAAATCATCCATAATACCTGACTTGCTAAAATGTAACACAGAAACCCCTGGGGCAGGGAAGGTTTTGGAGGAGGGCATGGGCCTTTGGAATGCCAAGGCCTGCATGACCACTCCACTGTAGGATGACCACTCCACCATAGGAATGCAGCTGGGAGTTGCCTTCCCTGAAGCTTTCTTAGGCCAAACAGCTATCCTGTGATCTAAGAGTTGTATGCATTGTCCCTTAGGCTATATTTAGCAGAACTCAGAGAACATGGAGAACACACAGATTAGCACATCATATCTTTTCCATAATCAGATCCTCCTAGCTCCAGGAAGACCTCTTGTCACACATCATGTGCTTAAAAAACAATGAAAGATTAATGATTATCCTGAAGGACCAATAAAAGTGGGAGCAAAGAAGAGCAAAGGGTCTTTGTCTCTGAGTGTTGACCCCCCCCCCACCTTATTCCTTCTGCAGCACAGTTTAAAGTAATCTTTCATCCATTGGTACGAGGATTGCTGGCCATTCCTGACAAGTGGTGACCCCGACGTGATCATCTTGCTGCAGACCACTGAATGGACCACCTGAAAATGAAAAGTTTGGGCACAGTAAGTTGGCATCTGCTCATGGCCAAGTCTGTGGAAGTGTCAGGCTTGGGTATTTTTACAGAATTAAAAGGTCTCTAAGAACTCTGGATGTGGGGAAAACCTCTCTCTCCAAAGAGAGATAATATATTAAGGTTTTAAAGCAATTTTAATTTAAAAAAAATTTATTAATTTTTTAAAGATCTTATTTATTTCTTTGAAACAGAGAGCACAAGAAGGGAGCAGGTCAGAGGGAGAAGCAGACTCTCTGCTGAGCAGGGAACCCAACGTGGGAATCAATCCTGGGACTCCAGGATCATGACCTGAGCTGAGCCCAACTGACTGAGCCACCCAAGCACCCCGAGTATTAACTATTTTTGATTAGTCATACAAGTTAGTAATGTTAGCAATGGTGCTGAAATCACACTAGCAAGACTGTTTGACAGGATTAACAGCGAAGAGGATTCATATTTATCAAGTACTTACTATGTACCAGAAGCCAGATATTCAAATGTGTATATGCACACACACACACACACACACACACACACACACACACACACTATGAGATAGGTAGTTCTGTTTTCATCTTTTAAAAACTTTATACTATGAAACAAATCACAGATGTGGAAAATCATACAAATTAAATTTGTAGCTTATTTTGGGAACAAACATCCTGGTAACCACCACCTAGGTCAAGAAATAAAACTTTACCAGTGACCCCAGAAGCTCCTTCCATGTACGGCATCTCAATCATGGCCTCTCCCCCCAAAAGTAATTCCTAGCTTGACTTTTATATTAATTATTTCCATGCTTAATCATTTGAATGTGCATCCCTAGACATTACAGTCCCATTTTGCCCATTAAAAAAATTAATACGTGTTTAAGCCTCCGTATCTCTTTCTTTTCCTTGGAGTCTGTCTGTTATGCTGTTTGACCCATACAGTTTCTCAAAGTCTGGATCCCGTCTACCGCATCCTCACAGTCCAATTCAACATGGCCTTTGCCCTCTGCATTTTCTGCATATTAGCAGCTGAGTCAGCCAGTTTCCATCCTTCTGGCATAATTATAGGTGGTTCCATATTCTTTTGTCAAGAAGTACATACATGGGGGCGCCTGGGTGGCTCAGTGGGTTAAAGCCTCTGCCTTCGGCTCAGGTCATGATGCCAGGGTCCTGGGATCGAGCCCCGCATCGGGTTCTCTGCTCAGCAGGAAGCCTGCTTCCTCCTCTCTCTCTGCCTGCCTCTCTGCCTACTTGTGATCTCTCTCTGTCAAATAAATAAATAAAATCTTTAAAAAAAAAAAAAAGAAGTACATACATGGCTAGAGTTTGCTCTTCTTTGATATTACCTGTTATTGTGTATAATGACTACATACACTAGTTCATGGTGGGTTGCAAAATGGCAATATTGTGTCATTTTGTTTTCCTATATCAGTTGTAATAATTTATAAAATGTTTTTCTTAATCTATTATTTGGTCACCCAGTGGTACAGTTCATATAGGAAAGGTAAAACAAATACTTGATTTTTCTGTTTTATTTACATAGTTTTTAAGAATATAATTTTTTTCCGTACCATCTTCAGGTGATCAGTTAGTGTTTTTACCAAATATCTTTATGAACTCTTATTGAAATGTATTTGCACATTTCAATTGATTGCAATTACAATCTTTGTTGCAGCTGAAATTTTACCAACATTTGGTTTCTAAGTCCATTTGATAGCCTCGATGGCTTCCTTGTTATCTGCTAAGACAAGATATTCCAGACCCATCTTTTATATTTCCTGCCACACTTTTATAATCATCAGTTCTCCAAGAGGTCCCTCTATTTTCTTAAATAGAAAAGGGAATTTCAAGACTATAAACTGAGCATTATGTATGCTCGCTGCTACTGGATTGGTCATTGTTTCTAGGTCTTTTTCGTGAATAGAATTAGGTATTTTATATAAATACAGACATAGATTTTATTATATATTTATTAATATATAGATTTTATT
>PISX010035495.1:0-12849 GCA_004024625.1 Mellivora capensis | reverse complement strand
CAGATTTTGAACCATTGTGTTTTCATTATCATTTGTTTCCATGAATTTTTTCAATTCTTCTTTAATTTCCTGGTTGACCCATTCATTCTTTAGAAGGATGCTGTTTAGTCTCCATGTATTTGGGTTCTTTCCAAATTTCCTCTTGTGATTGAGTTCTAGCTTCAGAGCATTGTGGTCTGAAAATATGCAGGGAATGATCACAATCTTTTGATACTGGTTGAGACCTGATTTATGACCCAGGATGTGATCTATTCTGGAGAATCTTTCATATGCACTAGAGAAGAATGTGTATTCCTTTGCTTTGGGATGAAATGTTCTGAGTATATCTGTGATGTCCATCTGGTCCAGTGTGTCATTTAAGTCCTTTATTTCCTTGTTGATCTTTTGCTTGGATGATCTGTCCATTTCAGTAAGGGGAGTGTTAAAGTCCCCTACTATTATTGTATTATTGTCGATGTGTTTCTTTGATTTTGTTATTAATTGGTTTATATAGTTGGCTGCTCCCACGTTAGGGGCATAGAGATTTAAGATTGTTAGATCTTCTTGTTGGACAGACCCTTTGAGTATGATATAGTGTCCTTCTTCATCTCTTATTATAGTCTTTGGCTTAAAATCTAATTGATCTGATATAAGGATTGCCACCCCAGCTTTCTTCTGATGTCCATTAGCATGGTAAATTGTTTTCCACCCCCTCACTTTAAATCTGGAGGTGTTTTCGGGTCTAAAATGAGTTTCTTGTAGGCAACATATTGATGGGTTTTGTTTTTTTATCCATTCTGATACCCTGTATCTTTTGATGGGGGCATTTAGCCCATTAACATTCAGGGTAACTCTTGAGAGATATGAATTTAGTGCCATTGTATTGCCTGTAAGGTGACTGTTACTATATATTGTCTCTGTTCCCTTCTGATCTACTACTTTTAGGCTCTCTCTTTGCTTAGAGGACCCCTTTCAATATTTTCTGTAGAGCTGGTTTGGTGTTTGCAAATTCTTTCAGTTTTTTGTTTGTCCTGGAAGCTTTTTATCTCTCCTTCTATTTTCAATGACAGCCTAGCTGGATATAGTATTCTTGGCTGCATGTTTTTCTCGTTCAGTGCTCTGAATATATCATGACAGTTCTTTCTGGCCTGCCAGTTCTCTGTGGATAAGTCTGCTGCCAATCTAATATTTTTACCATTGTATGTTAGAGACTTCTTTTCCCGGGCTGCTTTCAGGATTTTCTCTTTGCCGCTAAGACTTGTAAATTTTACTATTAGGTGATGGGGTGTGGATCTATTCTTATTGATTTTGAGGGGGGTTCTCTGCACCTCCTGGATTTTGATGCTTGTTCCCTTTGCCATATTAGGGAAATTCTCTACAATAATTCTCTCCAATATACCTTCTGCTCCCCTCTCTCTTCTTCTTCTGGAATTCCAATTATTCTAATGTTGTTTCGTCTTATGGTGTCACTTATCTCTCGAATTCTCCCCTTGTGGTCTAGTAGCGGTTTGTCCCTCTTTTGCTCAGCTTCTTTATTCTCTGTCATTTGGTCTTCCAGATCACTAATTCTTTCTTCTGCCTCATTTATCCTAGCAGTAAGAGCCTCCATTTTTTATTGCATCTCATTAATAGCTTTTTTTATTTCAACTTGGTTAGATTTTAGTTCTTTTATTTCTCCAGAAAGGGCTTTTATATCTCCAGAGAGGGTTTCTCTAATATCTTCCATGCCTTTTTTGAGCCCAGAATGATGAGTTCATCATTCTGAACTCTATATCTGACATATTACCAATGTCTGTATTAATTAGGTCCCTAGCCTTCAATACTGCCTCTTGTTCTTTTTTTTTTTTTGTGGTGAGTTTTTTCGCCTTGTCATTTTTTACAGATAAGAGTATATGAAGGAGCAAATAAAATACTAAAAGGGTGGCAAAGACCCAGGAAAATGCCCTTTAACTAAATCAGAAGAGACCCCAAATCGTTTAGGGGGTGGGGGAGAGAAAGGGGATAAAAAGAAGTTCAGAAAAAAAAAATTAAAAAAAAAAGAAAATAAAGAAAAAATATAAAAAAGAAGAAAAAATATATATATATTAGACTGGTGACTAGAACAGGGTCACCCACTTATTTGTGGGGTATTTTGGTCTCTTAGAAGAAAGTATCTCCCAAAATTTTAAAGAATGAAAAACGTATATAAGGGTAAACACAATGAAGGGATGGAATATGCCTATAAAGATGAAAAACAATTTTTTTTTTAATTTCTAAAAAAATGAGTTGATAAAGTAAGTTGGTTGGGAAAATAAAGAAAAAGAAAGTGGAGAGAATTTGCTCAGGCTGGAGACTAGAACAAGCCCGGAGCTAGATTTAGGATATATTTTGATCCACTAGAGGAAGTTGTACCCCAAATTTTTTAGAAGAAAAAACCCTTATGTGAATACAAAAAATAAAGTTAAATAGTATGAAGGATAAAATATGACTATAGTAATGAAGGTTCAAAAAAGATTATTATTTTTTTTGGAAAGGTATTGTTAAGATAGACTAGTTAAAAATGTTAAAAAAGAAAAGGGTAAAAGTTAAAAAAAATTTAGCAGAAAAAGAAAAAAAGAAAAAAATTAAATTAAAGAAAAAATTAAATTAACTACAAGACTAAAGAATCATGGGGAGAAAGTAATGAATTCTACGCTTTGCTTTCTCCTCCTCTGGGATTCCGCTGCTCTCCTTGTTAAGTGAACTTGGTCTTGGCTGGATTTCTTGTTGATCTTCTGGGAGAGGGGCCTGTTGTAGTGATTCTCAAGTGTCTTTGCCTGAGGCAGAATTGCACCGTCCTTACCAGGGGCCGGGCTAAGTAATCCGCTCAGTTTCGCTTTCGGGAGCTTTTGTCCCTGAGCGCTTTCTGTAGAGTTCTGGAGGACAGGAATGAAAATGGTGGCCTCCCAATCTCTGGCCCAATCTCCAATCTCAGAGGAGCAGAGAGTTTGGGGCCCCACTCCTCAGTGCGCCCTCAGAGAAAAGCGCCCAATCATTCCCGTCTCCCTGGCCTCCAGCCGCGCTCCGAGCTCACCCAGCCTGCGACCGGTTCAAGGTAGCCCCGAGCTGAGAGCTCACTCCTCGGCTCCGTCTCTGTAGCCGGCTTCCTCGCTCTAATACCTGCGAGCTCTGCGACACTCAGACACCCCCGATCCTTCTGTGACCCTGCGGGACCTGGGGCCACGCTGACCCCGTGTGGGCTTCACCCCGGTTTAGCCTCTGGAGCGATGTCCCTCCGTGGAGCAGACTTTTAAAAGTCCCGATTTAGTGCTCCGTGGCTCCACTGCTTGCCGGGAGCCGGCCCCTCCCCCGTGGTCTATCCTCCCGTCGCTTTCGATTCACTTCTCTGCCAGTCCTACCTTTCAGAAAGTGTTCGATTTTCTGTTTCCAGAATTGCTGTTCTTCCTCTCTTTGATCTCCCATTGGATTTGTAGGTGTTTGCAATGGTTTGATAAGCTATCTAGCTGATCTCCTGCTACCTGATGTAGTCTCAGCTGCTACTGCTCCGCCATCTTGACTCCTCCTCCAGGAAGAGAATTTATATGTAAATGATAATAGAGAATATTTTTGAGGGCCAGATGCTAATTCTGCTTCAAGTGCAGAATCTCCTTTATTACTTGGGGATTGAGGGAGATCTGTTCCCCACATCATACCCATTCTCCTATTCTTCCCTGGTAACAATGCTCAGCCCCAGGTAGGACATCAGGATTTGTTAAATCAGGTGGGACAATCTTGTTCCCATATTTCCAATATGCAATTTACTGTGTGTGTGTTTGGGTCAAATAGTAAACACTATTTGGGTCAAATAGTGTTTACTATTTGACCCACTTCTGGCCATTCTGAAACCTAGTCTGCTGGCAGAGGAATTGAGATTCTGGAGAAGTTTTTTGCCTGTGTTAACGAACAGAAGCGTCTGGCACAGTGCTTCACCTTCACCCTACCTTGAACTCAGACGTGATGTTTGGAATGGCAGCAGCCCTCTTGGGACAATAACAAGCATACAGATGAAGGCAACAAGCAAAGGAGGGAAGGGCAGAAAGAAAAAGCATAGGGAGCTCTGGGGGCATCATGAAGCAGTAACCCAAGACCAGCAGCTGTGACTCTGAGCCCACTCAGTCAGTGGGTAGACCAGATTTGAGGACAGAGACCTTGCTTCTCAGCCGGTGTCTCCACAATGAGGTGGCCATCCCCATGGACAACATTATACTTCCACACTATATCTGCACCTGGGGGTCCTGAGTCCCCCAGAACCAGAACTGGGCATGCACACTCCTGGCTCATTGCAAGCAGTCTCTTATTGATAAAACGAGGGAATGACCGGCTTGTGGCTGGTACCTCTCAGCAAGCCCTTCCTCTCCAAGCCTGTTCCCTGAAGCCTGAACTGCCTCTGGAGACATCCTACACTCCCCCTAGGGCTGTGAGCAGGAGGGAGACGCAGAGACCTGTGGACTTTCACCAGATCCTTACCCACCAAGTCCTACCCACCCCCTCACCGGCCCTGCCACTGCTCCTTCCCTCAGGGCCCTCCTCCTGGGGTTGCTTTCTGCCTCAGTCTCCCATCCCTCTTTCCTGCCCCTCCCAAACACAGACACACACACGCGCGCGCGCGGGCAAGCACACACACACATGCATAGGCGTGCACGTTCTCTAACAAGCCACCTGGCTGGGTATTTATAGACATTGCAGGTCCCCCAGTGACCCTTTCCAGGTGCCTGCCTGGCCAGCCTCTAATTACCCTCATGCCCTCTGCCCTGCTGCTTTGCTGTGCCTCAGACTCTCCAGGCAGAACTGCACCAGCAAATCCAGGCTGTGCTGATGGCCGCGTGTCACCTGCATTCATGCAGGGCTTCTCAGTGGTTGGTGGGGGGAGGGGGGCAGGCTGTGTGTGTGGCCCGCCTGGCGCGTTTGAGGGAGACGGTGGCACTTTGCTTGGTGGCCGTGCTCCTCCCTCGCTTTGCATTGGGAGTGAGAATTGGCCGAGCTGTGATTAAAGGACTTGGGAATCTGAACATTTATTTTCTGTTTCAAAGCTCTAGAGTCCAGCCAGAACTAGTATTTTTTAGCAATGGAAGTTTTAGAAATGGGAAGCAGCCTCAGGGAGACAGAGCAGGGTGTCCAAATTCCTGGCTCTGCTCAGGGCAGCTGTGGATGTTTCCCCCCTTGTTTCCCACTTTTAAAAAATGGTGGCTAAAAAACCCCACAAAATTTACCATCTTAACTGTTTCTGATTAGAGTGTTCATGGTAGAGTGAAGTATGTTCACATCGTTGTGGGACCAAGCCCAGCTACCAGAATCTTTTTCCTTCTCGCAAACCTGAACCTCTAGACCCATTAAACACTAACTCCCCAGCCTCCTCCCCCGACTCCTGGCAGCCACCATTCTACTGAATCTGGCTACACCTAGGTACCTCACATAAGTGGAAACATACCTTTCTGGTCCTTTTGTCTGGCTTATTCCCCTTAGCATGATGTCCTTGAGGTTCATCCAAGTTGTAGCCTGGGTCAGAAGAACGTCCTCCTCTGTATTCTGCTGTATGGATTTTCTGTTGTATGGACACGCCACATTTCACTTATCCATTCGTCCACCCATGAACAGTTGGGTTCCTTCCAGCTTTTAGTTATTGTGAATAATGTTGCTATGAATGTAGGTGTAAAAATATTGTAGATGTCCTTTGTAATGTCCTCTGTGTCATTTGAAAATGAAATGAGCCACCGAAGACTTGTTTGCAAAAGGAAAGGGCAGTGAATGTCTTTGCACGGTTATGTGGTGGTTTCCAGATTAAGTGCAGGCCCCTGGGAGGGGAAGAGGGGAAAGAACCTGGCCTGATACCCCTCCCTACTACCTCCTACCAGAGTACCTCCACTTCCAACCATTCGTGCATCCCACACATATTCACCTACTAACACTGAGTACTGGCTTAGGGAGTGGTGGGAATACAACAGAGAGAAAATCAGACCACAGTCCCTGTCTTCAGAGAGTTTACACTCTAGTGGAGTGGACAGCAGATGAACAAAAGTCATAAGAAAATACTGCATGTGGTATGTTTGATGACAAACCCCTAAGCAAAAAAAAAGGGGGGGGGCAGGGAAATCCAAAAGTAAGATGACACTGGGAAGAGAGATGGGAAATGTTGAAGGCAGGCAAAATTTTAGATCCTGTAGCCACAGGAGGATTTACTTACTGAAAAAGCATTAAAAAAAATAGAAATGTAATTCACTCACCATAAAGGTCATCATGGGAAAGTGGTTTTCAGTCTATCCACAAAGTTGTACACCACCAGCACTATATCTAATTCCAGGACAATGTCATCGTCTGAGGTGATTTTTGAGAAAGAGTCTATGCTGGATATCTTCCATCTGCTCCTCTCTCGTGCTCTCTGCCTCTCCTGACCCAGGAGGCAAACAGGGAGGGGGGCCTACATCAATAGGCTCCTTCTTTGGAGCCCCCAGGTGGCTTTAACAGCTGGGAGCTTCTACAGGGTTGAGAGGAGGAAGACTTACCCTCAAGTACCCTCTGGGTAGGGTCCCCACAGGCTGACTGTGGGTTACTGTCCCTGTGGAATGGTTATCTCCACAGAGCTCAGTCCCTTCCCCTTGTCCTTTCCAGCCTAGGATACAGCAGTGTCCCTGTGATTTCCCCATATGCCCTGTCCATACCTCTGTAAATAGCCCCCTTCTCACCCTCCTTTCAAGCCACTCAATTCAAGTACGTGATCTTTTCCTGCCAGGGAGCCTGCCTGACAGAGGACTGATGGAAGTGAGAGAGTCAGACACCCAGAGAGTGTGGGGCAGCAGAGCCACTGCAGGGACTGTTCAAAGGTCCTGAGGTGGGAAAAGGCCAGACTTGCTCAATAAACAAAGTGCCGACAGTGAGGTGCCTGAGTGGCTCAGTGGGTTAAGCCTCTGCCTTCAGCTCAGGTCATGATCCCAGGGTCCTGGGATCCAGCCCCGAATTGGGCTCTCTGCTCAGCGGGGAGCCTGCTTCCTCCTCTCTCTCTCTCTGCCTACTTCTCTACTTGTGATCTCTGTCTGTCAAATAAATAAATAAAATCTTAAAAAAAAAAAAAAAGAAAGAAAGAAAGAAAGAAACAAGATGCCACTGTGTGGGGTACCATGAGTGAGGACAGACAGCCAGGGAGGAAGAGACAGGCTAGGGGAGGAAGCCAGGTCAACCCTTGGAAGGCCTTGAGGGCTGTGGCAGAAATTTCAGCTTTTATCCTAAGTAAGATGGGTAGCCACTGAGGCTTCTGAGCGGAAGAGCAACACGGTCTGACTTACAAAAGGAGGCCTCAGTCGCTGTGCTAAGAATAGCCTGGAGGGGGGGAAAAGCAGAGGGAGGGAGACCAGCTGGCAGACAGAGGCCCAGCAGGAAACATGTGGGACACTCATAATGGGATAATTGGAGGAAAGTTTCTTTACAAAGGTGTGGATGTAGAGGAAACACAAGAGGAACCCAGGGCTTAGGAGCAGAGGAACTGTTAACACTTTCCAAGTCATGGAAAGGAAGGAGCTACTACGGGAGCCTAAAGTGAGTGTGATGGTCAATTTTGTGTCAGCTTCATTGGGCCACAGGGTGCCTGGACATTTGGTCAAACATTATTCTGGGTGTGTCTGTGAGTACGTTTCTAGAGAAGATTAACATTTAAGTTGATAGACTTTAGTAAAGTAGACTGCCCTTCCTAATGTGGTGGACCTTGTCCGATCAGGTAAGGGCCTGAATAGAACAAAGGTTGATCCCATGTAAGTAAGAAATAATTTCTGCCTGACAGCCTGGCATATCGGAGGGTTTTCCTTCCTTCAGACTCGAGGAACATCACAGCTCCCCAGCTATAGAGCTTGAGGCTTGTCAGCCTCCTTAATTGTGTGAGCCAATTCTTTATAATAAATCTTTCTCTCACTGGTTTGGTTTGGTTTCTCTGTAGAAGCCTGGTTAATATAGAGGAAGTGTCAGGCAGGGATGGCCACCTGAACAGGCTCAATGGTGTTGAGTTGAGGGATGTGGCCAGCATGAGGAGAACTCTCTCTTTCCAGGCTCCTGCTGGGGCTCCCTGTTAGCTAAGCTCAATGGAAACGAAAGGACCAGACTCAACAGAGGTGGTCCTGACAGCTGAGACTCCAAGGACGCATAGCAGGGTTCATAGTGTGGAGCCTAGATCTGGAGGGGCAAACTGAAGGTATCCAGCGTAAGGCCTAGGAAGGACATTGCCATAGTCCAGGAAAGAGACAAAGGTGGCTTAGGCCAGGGTGGCGGTGGTGGGTTGAGAAACAATGGCTAGATTCTGGATCTATTTGTAAGGCAGAGCTGGCAGCATTTGCTGATGGCCTGCATGGAGCAGCAGTGAGAAGAGAAGGGTCACAATGACTCTAAGGTTTCTGGCCTGAGCAACTAGAAGGATGGGGTTGCCATTAACTGAAACAGCTTTCTTCAGCTTCTGCAAAAATTTCTTTTTTTGTTGTTATTATGTTATGTTAGTCACCATATAGGACATCATTAGTTTTTGATGTAGTGTTCCATGATTCATTGTTTGCATGTAACACCCAGTGCTCCATGCAATCCATGCCTGCCTTAATACCCATCAATGGGCCAACCCATCCCCCCCACCTGTCTCCCCTCTAAAGCCCTCAGTTTGATTCTGGGAGTCCATAGTCTCTCATGGTTCATCTCCCCCTCTGACTCCCCCACCCCTTCATTTTTCCCTTCCTTCTCCTAACATGCTATACCTTATGTTCCACAAATAAGTGAAGCCATAGGATAATTGTCTTTCTCTGCTTGACTTATTTCACTCAGCATAATCTCCTCCAGTCGCATCCATGTTGATGCAAAAGTTGGGTATTCAACCTTTCTGATGGCTAAGTAATATTCCATTGTATATATGGGCCACATCTTCTTTATTGATTCATCTGCTGAAGGGCATCTTGGCTCCTTCCACAGTTTGGCTATTGTGGACATTGCTGCTATGAACACTGGGGTGCATATGGCCTTTCTTTTCACTACATCTATATCTTTGGGGCAAATACTCAGTAGTACAAGGATGCCCACTCTCAACAATATTATTCAACATAATACTAGAAGTCCTAGCAATAGCAATCAGACAACAAAAAGAAATAGAATGTATTCAAATTGGCAGAGAAGAAGTCATACTCTCCCTCTCTTCACAGATGACATGATACTTTATGTGGAAAACCCAAAAGACTCCACCCCCAAATTACTAGAACTCATACAGCAATTCTGTGATGTGGCAGGATACAAAATCAATGCACAGAAACCAGTTGCTTTCCTATTCACTAACAATATAACTGTAGAAAGAGAAATTAGGGAATCCATTCCATTTACAATAGCACCAAAAACCTTAAGAAACCTTGGAATAAACCTAATCAAAGAGGTAAGGGATCTACACTCTAGAAACTACAGAACACTTACGAAGGGAATTGGCGAAGACACAAAAAGATGGAAGAGCATTCCATGCTCATGGATCGGAAGAATAAACATTGTTAAAATGTCTGGGCTGCCCAGGGCAATCCATACTTTCAACGCCATCCTGATCAAAATGCCAACGGCATTTTTCAAAGTGTTGAAACAAACAATCCTAAAATCTGTATGGAACCAGAAAAGACCCCAAATCTCCAAGGAAATGTTGAAAAAGAAAAACAAAGCTGGGGGTACCATGTTGCCTCATTTCAAGCTACATTACAAAAATTTCTTTTAAAGAAAGGATCAATTGCTAATGAAATGTTCTGAATCCCTGATAGCATATTTTCTATTTTGTCAACAAAATACACAAACCTTGCCTCACCTGAAGCAGGTGAGGAAGGTGTTCCACGTCCAGGGGAAAACTGAGCTGGGCATGGCGCCTCCTACACAGCTGTGCTCATTCATAGTCACAGAATGAATGAAGGAAAAATTGATGTGAAATGGTGAGAAATACTCATTTGTCATACTCTGTTGTAGAATTAGGGCCGGAAACCTAATTCATTCCATTGTCTGCCCTTCCACTGCTCAGGCAGGGAGACCCCAGAGATGAATGAACTCCAGCCTAAGCCTAGTCCTTGAGGAGCTGGTGACCAAGGACATGTGGATAGTCACCAAGTAATGTAAAGCAAGGAGTGTGTAGAGAAGAGGGGGAGAGCAGGAGTGGGGCGGAGGGGAAAGGGGACAAGGCAAGAAGAGGGCAGGATGCATGCCTTTTTCACCAAGCTTCACCCTGAAGGGAAGAGCTTGGGAACATTCTCTGACCAGCACTCACCGAGCAATGGTCAAAGATGTACATTTTTCATCTGTGCAAAAAGGAGCTTAGCTTAGATACTAGGCTCTTTCCTTTTACTTCCCTGTTCTTTTTCCTTCCCATTCCCCCATTCCCCCAAGACCATCATACTCATAAATCGATACTTTTAAATAGATGTAGAATTGTAGCAGGGGAGATTTGAGTCATATTTTGGAAAGAACGAATTTAATCCCTTCATAATCTAGGTATAGTCTAACTTTTCCCCAGCCTCATCTCCTACTGCTCCTTTTTCTCTTCCCTTACCCCCAACCCTACAACCCTTACCCTCCCTTATTCCTGACCCTAAGACCCTCACTGTGGCAGTTTTAAAACACGTCTGCAAATTTTTGACCCTTCTATCACTGAGAGGTAAGGTCTGTGTCTCCTCCCACTGAGGCTGGGTCAAATAGCTAACTAACAGAATACAATTGAGATGATGCTCTGGGACTTCCATAGCAGACCCTAAAAGTCAATACAATATGCTGAGTGAAATAAGTCAAGCAGAGAGAGTCAATTATCATATGGTTTCACTTATTTGCGGAGCATAACAAATAACATGGAGGACATGGGGAGATGGAGAGGAGACGGGATTTGAGGGAAATTGGAAGGGGAGGTGAACCATGAGAGACTATGGACTCTGAAAAACAACCTGAGGGGTTTTGAAGGGGGGTGGGGTGGGAGGTTAGGGGAGCCAGGTGGTGGGTGTTAAGGAGGGCACACATTGCATGGAGCACTGGGTGTGGTGCAAAAACAATGAATACTGTTACGCTGAAAAATTAAAAAAAAAAAGTCAATACAATAGCCACTCAATTCTCCGAGCCTTCTAATTCCTGGAGGCCAGCCACTATGCTGGGAGAAACCCCAAGCAGCCTGCAAAGAAGAAGTTGGAGCAGGCCATGGGTAGGAAAACTGGGTCCCCTAGCCCTCAGCCTCAGCTGAGTTCCTCGACAACAGCCAAGCGTCAACTTGCTGGATGGTTCAAGTGATGCACCCTGGAAGTGGATCCTTCAGTCCCATTAAGCTGTTCCCTCCCTGCTGGGCTCTGCCCAAAATACACCCTCAATGACTAAAGAAAATATTGCTTTTATTTTAAGCCACTAAGTATAACTTAGTATATGAATAACTGATATTCTCACAACAGAACCTGCCCATGGTTTCCTTCTTTTGTTCCTTCTGTTTCTTGTATGCTATCGGTTCCTTATAACCATTGAGGAGTCTCTGATTGGTGAACTCCTAGTCACCAGTTCAAGCCCAGTCCAGATGCTTCTTCCACTGGGACGGTTTCCCGTCCAACTTCCCTCCTCCTTCTTCCCACCATAAGGAAAAAAGAATGTTCCCTCTACCATGTTGCCCAAGATCCCACCTATGCATCAAGGAACTCAACTCCCTTTTAGCTGAGTGTTCTTTTGAGATCGGCCTTCCTGTAGGGACTCCAAGTGTCTATCTCCAGAACCATGTCCAACCTTCATGCCTACTCTGTGTATCCCATCTCCAGGGCTTGGTGAGGGGCCGAGACCAAGAAGATGCCCTAAGAAAGTGAGTTAGGTTGAATTAAATTGTGAAGGGTTTGACGTGAAAGATTGACCAAGAGAAAGTTGAAATACTCTTTCCCTCATGGCCCTTAAAAATAAAGTCACAATGTACATTACCCCCTCACTGGCGGGAGGGAAGGTAGGGAAGCTCCATCCTGGCCTACAACTAAGAGATGAGCCCCAAAAGTTTCTGAGTTTCAAAGATCTATCTTTTTTTTTAAGATTTTATTTATTGATTTGACAGAAAGAGAGATCACAAGTAGGCAGAGAGGCAGGCAGAGAGAGAGGGGGAAACAGGCTCCCTGCCAAGCAGAGAGCCCAATGTGGGGCTCGATCCCAGGACCCTGGAATCATGACCTGAGCCAAAGTCAGAAGCTTAACCCACCGAGCCACCAGGCGCCCCTCAAGGATCTATCTTAAGGCCTGATCGTTCCCTTAGCTCTATGCTCGGGTCCCACACTTCATTTTACTCCTGCTACGAAATCCCCTCTCTGAAGTTACTGGGCTCTTGACTCCTCTGCCCTCCCTCACGTACCCCCGCCCCCACTGCAATCCCTAGTATCTCACAATATGCCACCACGTACCTCTGAGCCATGGTCCTCACGAGCAAAATGGGTCAGAGTTGACAATGCATACAAAGCAGTATATTTCAGAGCTTTTTCAAAGGTGTTTGTCTCTGGACAGCTGGTTAGGCACCTGCAGGGTGAACTACCTTAACAGGTCTTTCAAAAGACATCACATCACTCATCATCGTAACATCAGCGTTTTCCTTTATGAGTACTTTGAGGTTTTCCCAAAACAAATCCAGGGCTAGGTGGGACTTGGGCCACCGCTGCGTCTGTGAAATGGGCAACATGAACACGGATAGAGCTTTCTAAGCAGCATCCATGTTTAGCACATTGGAGGAAGTCAGTGCCTTCAACAAGCTGGTGCCAGAAAGTGGGGGAGGGGCCAGGTTCTGTGGGGTCAGAAGCTTGCAGAATTTGGGGGTGGCTATCTATAGGAGAAAAGGAATACATATTTTAAGTACAAAAATAGATATAAAAGTGAATGTTTAGA
>PISX010035494.1:0-12845 GCA_004024625.1 Mellivora capensis | reverse complement strand
TGGTTTGGGGATCAGGGTAATGCTGGCTTCATAAAAAGAGTCTGGAAGTTTTCCTTCTGCTTCAATTTTTTGAAACAGCTTCAGGAGAATAGGTGTTATTTCTTCTTTGAAAGTTTGGTAGAATTCCCCAGGGAATCCATCAGGTCCTGGGCTCTTGTTTTTTGGGAGGTTTTTGATCACTGCTTCAATCTCGTTACTATATATCGGTCTGTTCAGCTTGTCAATTTCTTCCTGGTTCAATTTTGGGAGTTTATATTTTTCTAGGAATGCATCCATTTCCTCTAGGTTGCTTAAGGGTCTTCTTAATCTTAAGCTAAACTTCTCATTTAGTAAGTTGATCTAGTGGACAAAGAGCCAAAAAATGTGATCTGGTTTTATCTGTTCTAGTATGCTGCATTTCCCATATACTCTTCTTAAATTGTGACAATTTTGTCACCCCAATTTGCACACATACTAATCAATAACTTTGTGTTTATTTTGTAGAAAAAAATTGAAGTACTTAAATCATTTGCGGAGATATTCTTGTGAATTCTTAAGTTCTACAAATTATCTCTTCTAAAAAAAGTTTTAGTTGTTTCTTTTTTCTTAATTATAGTTTAATTTTCTAAAAGCTGTGTAAGAATATACATAGTTTAAGAGGCACATAGGTCTATAAGACTTGTGGAGGACAGCTGTGCCTGACCTCTTCCCTTCTACTCTCCCCTCCCCCAGCATTTCCCAGTCCCCAGAAACTGCCCCCTTCAACTTCTTTCCTTCTTTCTTTTGGTATTTACTCCTCCCTTTTTTCCCCTGTTTTTAAAAAGTAAACTCTACTCCCAACATGGGGTTGAAACTCACAACCCTGAGCCAGCCATTTTGTCTCCCTTTTCTAAATAAAATCCTTACACTGCTACTTCTTGATTTTTCAGTGCTAAAAGTTGTCCCCCTACCATCTCATACAAGGACACTTTCCATCCCCTATTCTCCTAGTGTAGCTGTATTGAACAATTGGAACACTATTCTGTGTTTAATTATTATGGCTGTTAATGAATGCTAGTCACAGCTAAGTCATGAAGTATACTATGACTATTTTTTTATTGCATACCTTTTTGCTTTCCCTGGAATAGATAATTTTCTTTTTTCTGTTTGTTTAGTTTTCTCTGTACCTATGAGTACTTCACCCCCAGATGCTTCTCTGTTTTTCCTCTCAGTAAGTTTGAATACATTAGATACTCTATCAATTTCTTCTCTTTTCAGAGAAGTCTCTTCCAAGACTTCTGATCTGCTTAAATATGGACAGCTTGCTCCCTAGGCCTGCTGAACAGTCATCCTAGACTCTCCCTTCACTACCATGTTCGGTATTCTTTTGTGCCTTCTTCTTCCTTGGTTCTCCTATTGCCTTTTCTTGTATTTTCCTTTTTTGTGGGTTATTGTCTTTTTTGGTGAGCACGTCCCCTGTAGTTTCCCAAGAAAGAGGGCACAGGAGGTGAAATTTTTGAGACTATAGGTGTTTTATTTTGCTCTCATACTTAATTCATAGTTTCACTGAATGTAGAATTCTAGGTTGGAAATTATTTTTCCTTCAAGTTTTGATGGCATTGTTCCATTGTTTTCTAGCTTCCAGCATTGCTGTGGAAAAATAAAATGCCATAATGATTCATGATCCTTTATATAAAAGCTGGGTTTTTTTTTCCATCTCTCTCTCTCTCTCTCTGGAAAGATTTTTTCTTTGTCCCAAGTGACTTAAGACCCTGCCTTGATGTGGATCTATTTTTCTCCATTACAATGAGTTCTTTCAAACTGGAAATTCAAATCTTTCAATTTTGGGAAGTGTTCTGGAGTTATTTTACTAGTGATGTCTTCCCTTCTGTTTTTCCCTGCCTTGTGTTTGTGGAACATAGGAATGGGAGAAAGGGACAGTTATTAATCTTCTCTGTAAGTCTTAGAGATCTATTTGTCTCTTAAACTATACACATTCCCCACTACTTTTGGAAAACTATAAATAAGCTATAGATAAGAAAAATAGCTAAAACTTAAAACAATTTGTGACACTTAGGAATTCATAAGATTACCTCAGCAAATGTTTTAAAATATTTTCAAATCCCTTCTATAAAATGAATTCACATTATTCAAATCTGGATCTTCTGAATTGTCCCTTGACTTATCTTTTTTCTTCTGTTTTTAATTGTATATTTTTACTCTGTTTTTTGAGAGATGTTCTCAACTTTACCATCTTCCTAATCTTTTATTGAATTTGTATTTGATTTCCAATAGATCTTCAACTCTTTGTGTATTCAGAATGATCTTTTTTCGTATCAACTTGTTCCTGTTTCATGGATATAATATTTTGTCTCTCTGAATGTATAAATAATCCTTTTGCAAAACAGTTTTCTTCTCTCTGCAAAGTTTGTTTCTTCCTATTTCTGTTTGGTTGTTTTGTTCACTTTGTTTCATATTTTCTCATATCTGGTGACCCTTGAATGTCTGAAAACATTATAAAGCTTGGGACACACAAGTAGGTTTTCCAATTGTGGAAAGAACCATAGGGTGATCTGCCTGAACTGTTTCATGAGGAAATGCTCAATGTTAATACATTTTCCCTCTGAACTGGTCAGCTTCCCAAGAGAGGACCATTACCATCTTTTGATGCATTTGAAAAGCAGACTGGGAAAAGAAAGCTGGTTGAGTCAATAGTTAGTATGTAGAATTTCCCTTATTCTCCTTATGTTTATTTTAGCATTTCTACCATCTGCTGTACCTGGTGTTTCCTAGTCAGGAGACCTGCTGTCCTTCTTATTCACTCAATGAATGAAACTTCAGTCCTCTACTAAAATAAGGTAGAATCTGTGTCTCTTGGCTGTTTGGAGAGGAGACACTTTGGGACCTAACGTCTTATGCAGATTTTCCATGAAGCCTCCTGTTTTTAGCCTTACCTTAACTGCCATTTCTATAGTGGCCACCAATCCCTGAGCTCTTAGGGAATTCTGAGGTGCAAAATGGGTGTCTCTTGGCTTTTCCGACTGCTGGCTTAGAATTCAGCTGAGTCGAGCCTCTTAAGTAGTCACCATTTCTCCATCTGTTTACAGCTTCCAAAGTTTTATTGCTGTTGTCTTCCCTTGCTTCTCTTTGTTCTTGAGGCTCTATGGCAGATGTAATGTGTATGTTCAGTTGGTCATTATTATTCAGAATGGTGCCCTCCTTTTCACTTAAATTCATTATGATATTCTTGTGCTTTTCTAATGCATTCATTTCTGCCCATTGCTCCCACCATCCCTCTCTTCCTTCAATTTAGCCATATGTTCAAATGTTAAATCTCATTTATGATACGTAAAGAAGGTTCTGAATGACAGTTGCAGATTTCAGTGCAACTGTTGGAAGAAACCATATGGTGCAAGTGTGCATGAATGTGTACAGACACACACACACACAACATGATTAGGTTAATTGCCTGGTTTATTTAGGGAAGAATATAGGATCATCTTGGAAGCAAAGTGGCCAAGCAGAACAAGGGCAGGATTGGCATATCCTGTGAACTTATCCTTTCAGCTTCCACCCAGCATCCCTTGGAAGCTGCAAGTGACACTGAACACTCAAAAGTTGAGGTGTTTTGTTTGTTTTCTTTTTTTTTTTTGATCTAGGAAGCATTTTTTAACTACACTGCAGTATCACTGAAGAATTTATGCAAATAAGGTATGTCCTCAGAGGGAAATATTTGGAGATACCCTAGAACATTGGAGGCAAGCTGCAGAGTAGATGGGCAAGTGATTCTTGGCTAAACTTAGCATTGGGAAGACCCCAAGCTCATTTAGGGTAAAAAATACAGTGAGTGTGCACATGTCCCTGGATGTTCTCTGCAGTCATCTTCTCAGTGCCCTGGAAAGCCTGTTTCCCCCCTGGCCTGTCCACGGTCTTTTTTTTTTTTTTTTTTTTAAATTTTTAGTTTTTTAAAAAAGATTTTATTTATTTATTTGACAGACAGAGATCACAAGTAGGCAGAGGGGCAGGCAGAGAGAGAGGAAGGGAAGCAGGCTCCCCGCTGAGCAGAGAGCCTGATGCAGGGCCCGATCCCAGGACTCTGAGATCATGACCTGAGTGGAAGGCAGAAGCTTCAACCCGCTGAGCCACCCAGGCGCCCCCTGTCCACGGTCTTTAATAGCATATTCCTTTTGCTGGAGTGGTTCTGATTCTATGTTTGGTCAAAAGATCATATAACATTAAATTTTAAAACAATCTCCCAAAAGCTTGATTTGAGTGTTGATGGAATATGACAATGCTGATGTCCGAAGTCTTGCTATAGAAGCCACTTATTACTCTTGCAACCATTAATATTAATTTTGACATCTCACATCTTTAGTTCTAAGTCATTGCTGACCCATGCAAGTGATACAGAAACTTGCAATTTTAAAGATAAAATTTAATGTTACCTCACTTTGCATATGAGATTTCTCCCAGTAATACATTTTGTTTTTTTGTAATGGAGCGCAGTAGGACTGTTTCTTTTTTTTAAGATTTTGTTTATTTATTTGACAGAGAGAAACACAGAGAGAGAAGGAACATAAGCAGGGGGAGTGGAAGAGGGGGAGGCAGGCTTCCCGCTGAGCAGGGAGCCTGATGTGGGGCTTGATCCCAGGACCCTGGGATCATGACCTGAGCCAAAGGCAGATGCTTAACCACTGAGCCACACAGGCGCCTCATAGGACTCTGTTTAGTATGGATTGGTTTCATTATAGAAGCTTCAAAGAGTGTCATAAGGTGCTCAAGATCCTCATATGGCCTTATGGTGGGTGCGACAAGGACCACAGTGTTTGGAGCAAGCCTATTCACAGAGAATACTTTTCTAGATAATAGCAAACATAAGTGAGTTCAAACAGACCAATAATTGGAAACAGAGTGAGAATTTGTCACCAAGGTATAAATAGCTAAATAATTCATTGCCATTCATAAAAGAAAAGAACATACTATGTGACCAAAAGGAGTAAGTTGAATAGTTTCATTTGAATCACGGAACACTACACCAAAAACTAATGATGTACTATATGGTGACTAACATAACATAATAAAATAAAAAAAAATTGAAAAAAGAAACAACTGCCACTCCAATTTTCTGTTTAAACAAAGACTTGTTTTGGCACAGAGATGAGAAGCCTGGAAATGTTCACCCCAGCAGAGCCTGGTGAGCTGTAGCCATGATGAAAGCAGCCACCGAGGAGAATCTCACCCATAAACCAATGAAGGCTGAGCTCACTTGCCCCCAATTTTGTTCCTTGCCCTGAAATTTCCTTTAGCAAGTTTAAGGGTCCTACGTGTTTGGCGGTTGAGTCGAAGTTAAATCATCAGCAGTGTTATGAATTCTTGAGGTATTTAATTCTTTTGGAAAATTGCTTTTTTTCTCCTTTGGATTTAGCTCAGATGCAAAGAGTGCTCTAAGTCTGAGCTTTCATCTTAAAGAATAAGCAAAGTTTATTCCCATTTTGTTCTTTCCTACAGGATGGCCATTTTTAAGTGAATACAATTCTTTTTTATTTTATTTTATTTTATTTTATTTTTTTTTATTTCTTTTCAGTGTAACAGAGTTCATAGTTTTACACCACACCCAGTGCTCCATGCAATGCGTGCCCTCCACAATACCCACCACCTGGCTCCCCCAACCTCCCACCCCCCGCCCCTTCAAAACCCTCGTAAGTGAATACAATTCTTTAGCAACTAGTATTATATGTTTTGGCACTCTGAATCAGAGATGTCAGAAAATGCTCTTAAATCCACGTTTTTTCAGGCTTTTTAAAGAGAACACAGACTCAAATTTCAAGATGACATTTTTGAAAAACTGCACAAACTCCATTTTCTTCTGCTTTGCAGTGTAAGAGGATTTTTGGGGCAACTTCTTATGTCTGTTATGCAGTTTACATGGATGGCCTCTGGTAAAAGTTACCGTTATGGCTTATGTTTGATCTCTTTGTGGAAATGTCCTTCTCTCCCTTTTCAGTGACTGGATCTACACATAGCCCATGGTTCATCAGTATTCACATTTTAATGAGTTCCAAGACTAAACATAGAACTGAAGAACATTTTTACCTGTTATATATATATATATATATATATATATATATATGTCTCAATTAATGGTATGCATTTCCAAAGTTGTATATCACATTAAGAAAAACATTTGAATGAAAGGGCAGATACATAGGGTTTTTAAATCCAAATCTTGGTGCCATTTGCTGGAAGGTTTATAGCTAAAAATATTTCCCTCTACAGAAATTTGACAATCAGCTTGCCCTCTGTTCTGCCTCATGCATGCTTAAGATATGTTTAAAGTCTTTGGGCTACTTTCCAATGTTACAAGGACCTAGTTTTGTTGGTTTCTCTGTTTATTTTAAGTCCTATTTTCAAAACAACTTCATAGCTGGGGAGAAACTAAAACATTAGAAAATTAGCTCTACAGCATATTATAGAAGTTCCTTTTTAAAAAAAAAATTACCTTTTCAGAGACTCTGGGTAACTCAATTGGTAAGCATCTGACTCTTGACCTCAGCTCAGGTCTTGATCTCAGGGTGGAAAGTTCAAGCCCCATGTTGGGCTCCATGCTAGGCATGGAGCCTACTTAAAAAAAATTTAAAAATTAAAAAAATACATATTGCCTTTTTAACTCTTTTGGATCGAGGGATGTCAGCAATTCACAGATAAAGATCATCAGCCTCACTTTACAGATGAGAGTGCTGAGACTCAGCTAGAAAGCCAAGATATGTATCTGCTTTGGGCAAAGTGACTTTAAAGAACAGTAATCATAAGCATATATGCATAAAACCGATATATATCTCTCTAACTTTGAATATCTTGTTAGCATATAATAAGTGTGATGAAAAGAAAAAAAGTTAGGTTTATATTTGTAATATGTTTTTGTCTATATTTCACAGATACATCCTGAGAGGCTAAGTTGACGGCTTGGACTTTGAACATTCCTAGTCTGCATTCTTAAAAATAACACCAAAACAAACAAACAAACAAACAAACAAACAAAAAACGGATAGGAAGCTTGAGTGCTATGCAAATTTTGTAAAGAACTTGCTTTGAAAATTTAGTTCTGCAGACATCCATTGATGCCTGCAATGTGCAAGGCACTGTGCCAGATTCTAAAGGGATCCTGAATTTCTTTTAACAAATAATCCTCAGATCTCAGTAACTAAACACTTAAGTCCCAGGCCAATGTAGTCAGCAAGTGTCATCAGGGTGGTGGGGTGACCCAGGCTTTAGCCAGTCTGTGGCTCCACGTGAAGGACTGACTGGATTCTCACCAAATCCAGCCTGTGTTCAAGAAGGCAAAGTAAATTAGTCAGGGTAGGTTATACACAGTGGTCTGGAGTTAGTTCCTATAGGCTCACAAGAGCAAATGGTTAGCATGTCTTCCTAACTTGATGTTTAGTGACCTCGCTTTGGTAGCTTGAAAGCAGCCATGGTGGGAGTATTTATATCATGCAAACCTGCAAATTACAAATTGGGGTTTTGTTTTGTTTTGTTTCACTTGGAGATCCAGTTGGTGAACAGTTACCAGCACACAACTGGTTATATGAGCTGCTGTTTAAAATAATGTCAGTATCTCTATGATTTGATGCAATACATTTTTCTTAGACACATCATGTGTAACACCAGCTGACGGGACTCTGCTGCCAGCAATAATCCAGGGATTGAACTCCTTTCATTGTAAGGCTCCACTGTCTTTATTTGGCTTCATAGTTATCCCGGGATGTTTCTTCACAGGCAGGGGGTGGGTGGCTAGAACACAGAGAAGGCCCACCGCCCCTTAATGCCTCAACCCGAAAGTGACATTTCACTTCCATGCACTTTTGCACTTTCAGTAATGAGAACTAATCACAAGGACATACCTAGATGCAAGAGAGACAGCACATTCTTGACGGTGGGAAGTAGCAAAGGAAGTGACACCTTAAAACAGTTGAAGGCTGAGCAAATTTAGGGGGGTGAGGTGGGGGATTCAGGAAGACCTGGATTTAGGAAGTACTCATTATGTTGAATGAGCCTTGCTCATGTGATGTGACTTTGACCCATTCTAGTGATTCAAAACAGTTATAAGATAGTCCATATTCAAGAGGAGGGGAAAGAAGTGTCACCTCTTGAAGCAAAGAGTGGCAAAGTTACATTGTAAAGAGGCACCAGTCACAGGTAGACCTGATTTTTTAATAATTTGCTATAACACACTCCCAGCAGGATCCCAACAACCCTGCCTACTGTCTGCTCTGGAAGCCATTTTGTGACTTCAACGATCTGTGATGGTGGCCCTAGGGTTCACTTTAAAATAGTTTGCCTGGGGTGCCTAGGTGGCTCAGTTGTTAAATGTTTGCCTTCGGCTCAGGTCATGATCCCAGGGTCCTGGGATTGAGCCTGGTATTGGGCTCCCTGTTCAGTGGGAAGCCTACTTCTCCCTCTCCTACTCCCCCTGCTTGTGTTCCCTCTCTTGCTGTATCACTCTCTGTCAAATAAACAAATAAAATATTAAAAAAAATAATTTGCCTCATGCCTACAAAACATGGGGGAAACCCCAAATTCTTCTCCAGCTGAAATCTGCCAATCCAGACCTAGGTCTCTACTTCAACTCTGTTTTGTGTTCCAGCCATTTGTCTACTGGTCATTTCATCTTTAATAGGCTACTGACTTCTTGAAAGCGAGGTCTGGGGCTTCACCCTCCTGTATATCTCCAATAGTGCCAAGCACAACTTTGCACATACCAAATCGACATCCCAATTTCTATCAACTTTTTCTGCATGATCTGCCCTGATAGAGAATTATTTCTGATTATCATTCTGATCACATCTCAAGCAAAGAAAACAAATGAAACAACACTGAGGTCACCTAGAGAATTTCTAAGAATTTTGTTTCTAGCCACACTGTTTCTCACAAGCCAATACCATCTTTTGCCTGGTATCTATGCCTGTGATCAGGCTTCTAGGAGCATCCCAAGGAAAGCCAAATACTTAGTGGATATTGGATAGAATAATGGGAAAAAGTGAGAATCAAAACTTTCCACAACTGGTTTCTTAAAGAACACAAAGGAGTGGAACTTCAATCTTGTAAAGGGCTTTGAGCCCTGTGTGTGGAAATCATACCAAAACAATGAAAGAAAAAATAACTTGCATAGTATTGCCCAACCACATACATACCTCTGTCCCCCTACCCCAGGCTGAAGTGACTGTAAATTATGGTGAAGCCATTAGGAAAAGTATAATAATTCCAATTATGCTCTACATGATTCCAGGGCTTCCTCATGACCCTGTCAGCCAAAAAGTATGTGTGAATATACTCACTGCTAATTCTGCTGCAGTCTTTGTCCTTTGAATGTGTTTGTAGATACTCCCTCCACTCTGGTGAGGACCTGCTATTCCAAGACAAGGAAGTTTCACATGAGTTCAAGTACTTCACCTAGCAAATTAAATTGAATATTCATGTGGTTTTAATCTCTCTCTTTTTTTTTTTTCTCTAACCCTAATTGTGATTGGGGGAATTAGCCAGGCTTCTCAATCTGCTTGTCTATAAAGTTGGGTTATCCATTCATATGAAAGAGAAAAATCTGTGAAAAATGCCGATTTTTTTTTTCCAGAGATTACCCAGTTTGAGTCAGATTTGGGGCCTTGCTCATTCTGTGAGCTGAGAGATGATCATGGAGGGGTAGCTCCCTCTAGCCCAAGGTTTTCTTTGGGACAGAAGTGGCTCACTTTCCATCCCCCTTCCAGCTAATTTTTGTCTCACTACCTATGTTTTTACCTTGCTATGTAATTTTTGTTTTTCTTTTTTGTTAGCAACTGTATGTTTAGTGTTTTTTTTAATGTAGTGAGTTATTTACACTTCAGTTAAAAACCTTTAAAATCAATGACTGAATGGCCATCTATGTGAACTATTTGTTATATATCATTGATTTGAAGCAGAACAGAAAAGAATTATCTATAGAAATGCCATACTTCTATCATATAATTCCTGTATGTTTAATAGTTTTATTGAGGTATAATTCACATTAAATATACTGCACATATTTAAAGTACACAATTTGGTAAGTTTTCACTTGTGTATTTCCATGTGAAACCATCTTCACAATGAAGATAATGCACATATTCATCACCTCCAAATGTTTCCTCATGACATTTTATAATCTCTCCCTCCCATTCCTTATAGTCCTGCCTTCCCACACCTATCTCCAGACTGTTAAGAATTTTTCCTCTGTACAGCTCTCTTTTCTATACACTGTGAACTCCAGTTGCCTTAAGCTCCCCAGATTCTCAGTTCTTTTATTTCAACTCAAGGAGTTTCCTGCCCCCTCCCTGAACTCCCCTTTCTTGCATTGTGACCTAGACAGCTTCTCCAGGGGCAATCATAGGACTCACCTCCTTGTTTCTCATCTTTTAAAGATCAATATCTTTATTTGTCTGCTGTCCAAGGCTTTGATAACCATTGTTTTATATATTTTGTCCAATTCCTTAGTTGTTTAAGATGGGAGGATAAATCTTCTACCTGTTATTCCATCTTGACTAGAAGAGGAAGTTGCTCATAGTACTTTTGTTTGCTATAAAATTTTTATGGGGCAATAAAATTTCTGCTAATAAACTGTAGGAAAATGTTTTTCATAGATTTAGTAAGCAGAGTTGAAAAGTAAATGTAATCTCCCAACTTCTTAAATTGTATTTAAGGACATGGGACTATTAGGGACATCAATATTCATTATAACTGTGTTTGAAGGAAAAAGGATGAGTTACTTGAATAAAAGATTAGAAGTATATGAATGAGGAGACATGATTTCTTGTTTCCTTTGTCTTTTCTCCATTTTCTTACTGTACCTTCTCTTCAATGCCTGCCCACGCTCCTGCGTTTAAACTTTACTATTCAACCCATCCATCTATCCACTAATATGTTTGTCAGATGCTATTGACTACCAAGGACAAAATGAATTACAAGACAAGGAATCTCTTGCAAGGCACCCACATATAGTGGGTGAAAGTTCAATTATTATAAAGTGAATAAAATCTTGAGGCAATGTGGAGAGTGGAGTCATTAACTTTGGGTGGGACTGGGGAGCAGATCAAGCACTAGGCCTCTCTTGGGAGGATACATTTGAGATGGGTATTGAAGAATGAGTAGCATTTGGCTAGGCCAAGAAGGGAGGGAGGCGGCATTTGAGAGAGAGGGGATGAGCCAAGCCAAGGTAAGTGTGGAAAATGGGTTAGTCCTATTTTTAGACTGGTTAAAAAGCTGATCATGGTTAAAAGTCTAGGGGATAGTAGGGAGTATGTGTGACTTGGCAGGAAATTAGGCTGCAGTGGTGGTTGAGGCCAGGCTAAGAAGAACTGTGAGTACTAAGCCAAGGAGTCTGAATTTAAATCTTCCCATAGCCTGAAGTTTCAGGGCAAGGGACATGATGAGATGTGGGTCCTGGACTCTTTTAGGAGAGGAAGGTAGCAAGAGGACTCTGCAGGAGGCTGCTGAAGCTGTCCAAGAAAGGATATGAGTCTCTGAACACAGACAGGGAGGATGTGGACTAATCTGGGAGATATTCCTGCAAGAGAATCTGCAGTATACAGTGACCAATTGCACACTAAGAATGAATATGGTGGAGACATGAGAATAAATGCCTCTCCAATTTAAGAAAATTGACAGTTATTGTGTCATTAACTAAGATGGAGACAGAAGGCAGAATAGATTTGAATTATCTTTTAGTTTCACTGAGTTTGGGGCTTCTATGAACCATTCAAGTGGAAAATTATAGCAGTCAATTGGACTTTAAGAGAGGTTTGAGAATCAATGGCATAATGGCATAGTTAGAATGATCAAAATTGGTTTGATTATGGGACATAAAGTGACAAGAAAATAATATGGCATTCTTGTTATCTGAAAAACTTTAATGAAGAAGTTTTGTACTTCAGATATCTATCAATCAAAAAATATTCAGGCAGACCAATTTCTAAGTATCCCAGTGCAGGAGATAAAATTCAGTACAGTCGCAAGATACAAAAGGAACAGACAGAAATCAGTTGCATTTCTATACACTAATAACAAGCTTTCAGAAAGAGAAATTAAGAGAACAATCCCATTTATGATTACATTGAAAAGAATAAAATACCTAGGCATAAATTTAATCAAGGAGGTGAAAGATCCATACTCTGAAAATGATAAGACATTGACGAAAGAAATCGAAGACAACACAAATAAATGGAAACATATGCTGTGCTCATGGATTGGAAGAATTAATATTGTTAAAACGTTCATATTAGCTAAAGCAATCTACAGATTCATTGCAATCCCTATCAAAATATGATCAGGATTCTTCACAGAACTAGAACAAAGAGTCCTAAAATCTGTACGGAACCACAAAAGACCCTGAATAGCCAAACCAATCCTGAGAAAGAAGAACAGAGCTGGCTTCAAACTGTACTATGAAGTTATAGTAACCAAAACAGTATGGGACTGGCATGAGAACAGATGCACAGATCAATGGAATAGAATAGAGAGCCCAGAAATAAACCCACACATTTATCGCCAACTAATCTACGACAAAGGAGGCAAAGGGGAAAAGAACCTCCTCAGTAAATGGTCAGGAAAACTGGACAGCTACAAGTGAAAGAACGAAACTGGACCTCTATCTTACACTGTACACAAAACTTAAATCAAAACGGGTGGAAAGAACCAAGATGCCCTTCAACAGACGAATGGATAAAGAAGATGTGGTCCATATACACTATGGAGTATTATGCCTCCATCAGAAAGGATGAATACCAGACTTTTGTAGCAACATGGACGGGACTGGAAGAGATTATGCTGAGTGAAATAAGTCAAGCAGAGAGAGTCAATTATCATATGGTTTCACTTATTTG
>PISX010035493.1:0-12853 GCA_004024625.1 Mellivora capensis | reverse complement strand
CTCAGACCTCACACCCCTCTTCAGCCTGGGTGGTGACACTCCACAGCCCCACTGGCGGTGCAGGCAGACCCCTATGCTCTCCTCTCCAGCTCCCATCCACTTCCCTTTTCTGTGGGTGGCTTCACCCTTCGCTCCAGGCCCAAATACCCATCCGTTTCCTCCTCTACCTCCCACCCAGGCCACCTCCCACACCCACAGCTGATGCTGCCAGGCTCCCACCTGTTCTTTCAACACTGAAAGCAGGTCTGCAACACCATCAGAACCGTAAGCCCTTTTTTGGGGGACAGATGGAGGCCTCTGTCAACTTTCCCCATTCCCCCCGCAGTGACAGTCCGCTCAGGCTTCTTCCATCTCCTTGGAGCCGGCTGGGTAGGCCACACTTCCCCAGAGCGCAATCTGCGCCTCGTCCGGGTTTTCCAGCACACTGAAAGCGCTGACCAAAGCAGTCCCTTCTGATCCTGCTCCCCTGGCCCCCCAACCCCACTTTCTTCCTCTTTTCACCAACCGGCTGCCTCACGGTAAGCCTACCTCATGGCTTGCTTTCTCCCATCGGCCTCCCACCCAGCCACACAGGCCTCACCCCTGCCGTCGGCCGCCGTCCCCGTATCCTCAGGGGCACCAGCCGGCCCTGCCTCCAACCCTGTGTGGCCCTCCCGGGGGTGCAGGCAGGCGGCAAATCCAGAGGCCCCGGCCCCCACTCCCCACTATCTCCACGATAAGCCAGTACCTAGAATTCCTACAGCCTCCCTGTGCGGTTATGGCAGGTGCGGCAGGAGCCTGGAGGCCACCTGCCACCGTCCGGGAACACCCAGCAGCCAGCTCTTCAGACACGTCTGCCGATGCTCCTCGTTCCTTAGTCTGGGCAAGTAACTGAAAACTGCTTAAACAAACAAAAATATTCTCTAGGGAGAAAAAAAAGGATGGAACTGCACCTATAGGCCATGTTCTGTTTGTCACCCCTCAATCAGGCCGGACCCCCATTCTTGGGGGGGGTGTTTACGTCCTTCCACCTTGCCTGTTCTCCCCAGTGAAAGTAGCACCTCCCCCAGAAAGCCTTCCCAGACTTCTCCCTTGCCTCAGCTCAAGTGTCCTCTCTTTTCAAAGCACAGACTACACGTCAGACCCTCATACCCACTGCAATGGGTTCGTAATCCCGAGCCCATAACCACCGTCAGAGAGGAGAGGACAAGCTCTCTGGGCAGGCTGCCAGAGTCCAACTCAGCCCCGCCACCCCGCAGCCATGTGACCTTGGACAAGGTGCTCTGGCCTCTGTGCCTCCTGACCCTCCCGGCCCAGCGTCCAGATCAGAGGTAACGTGTGTGAAGCGCTCAGCCGGAAGCCAGGCGCCCAGGATGTGCCTGGCAACCCCTGACAAGAAACTGTTAAAGCTGGGGTTCACACAAGTTCACAGAGCCAGCCACCAAGTAGAGGCGCCAGACTCCAGCCAGGTCGGCCAGCCGCCAAGGTCATCGTTCCTTTCCTCCTCACCCTCAGGATCCTGGCACTGGCTCCCTTAACCGCCATCATTACAGTCTCGGCCTGTGGCCCCAGGCGGCCGGCGGGAGCAGCTCAGGGCCCCTGGCCCCCCATCCAGGCTCCTGTGGCTGGGTGCTCGGTGGCCGTGAGGCCACAGCTCTGCCACTACAACAAAGCCACTGACACCACTAGCGTGAGACATCCCTGAAACGAGAGGCTGGGGCTTGGGGTGCCCTGAACCGGCCAATGACCCTTCATGACAACGCACCCCCTCCCACGCAATGACGGACACTGAAGAAGCCCTGAGGATAGCCTCCGTCTCCCCCAGACCCCAGCCGTGGCCGGAAAAAAGAAGTCAACAGAGCCCGTGGCATTACGGTGAAGGGCCAAGCTCTGAAATCACGTGCAGGCCAGTGCTCCCAGTGCAACCATGGGGCCTGGGGCTCCATCCCACGCCCCTGAACTGGGGACAACCAACCCCATCCCAAGACCTCAGAGAGCTTGGGACAGCGAGGACCAGACACAAATGCTCAGGAAGCAAATGCCGTCAAATTTAGTCTGTCACCAAGAGGCCAAGGCCGCACGCAGCTGGCTCCCAGAGGCCCCAGCCCACGTGAGGCTTTGGGCAGAATGGAGGACAAGCGAACAAGGTCTGGAGGCTGACATGTGTCTGAGCACAGGTGCCCAGGAAGCTGTGTCCCCAGCACTGACTACTGCTGCCGTCACTGCAGCCACGGGCCAGAGTGGCCAGTCCAGAGCTCACCATCACCTTCTCCCGAGTCCCAGGGTCCTCTTGGCCAATCCCTCCCTGTCCAAGATACACCACCTCCCTCAGGGACAAGCTTCCCTCTGGGCACCTACAGTTCTCGGAAGGGATGTTCTGGGAAATTCCCCAGCCCCCTCCCTGGTCCTTCTGTATGTGTCTCCCCGACAGGCCGCCAAGCTGCTGCGGGACAGGAACTGCCACCCAGTGTCACCCAGCTCTGGGTCTGGCACAGGGGATCTTCAAGAAACGCACACCGAGGGACCCTTCTCTCCCACCCCACGGTAGAGCGCTGTGCCAGGACCACTGTGCCCGTGGGCCCAGCACAGGACCAGCCTTATCCAGAAAATGCTGGACTGTGCTCTCCACCACAGGGAATGAGGAAAAAGGGAAGTGACAGGTCCACGTCACCATGCTGGAAGAGACAGGAGGCAAGGACTGGCCTAGGAATGCTTGGCTCCAGAGCCTTTCTTACATACCTCAGCTCTCTGGAGGAAATACGCATTAACAGCTTCCCTACGAAGTCAAAACCATTACTACCATTCCTCTCCACCCAGGCAGAAACTGAGATGTGAGAGTCCTTTGCGCTGTAAGGTCACAAAGTACCAGGTACGGAGCTGGGATCTGAACTCGGGTCTGTCTGACCCCAGCACTTCTAAGGCCACACGGCTGCTCATGGGTCAGGCATGCTGATAAGTCCTTGGAATTCTCCCGTTCCTCAGCTCAGCGGGTGTGCGGGTTGGGGTTAGATCTGGAAAACTTCCAGGGGAAAAAGCTAAGACAAGAGATAACGTAGGAATCTGATCCCAATACTCTCGGGGCTGAGGCAGGACCACAGGGAACTGCAGCAAGAGCAGGCAGGTGGACGCCAGCTGCATTTAGCCCAAGAGGCTTACAGTCTTAGGGGATAAGCGGGGATCAACAGCGACGGTGCTTCCCCAGAGCAGAGGCCGGCTCTGACTCCCAACTGTGTCCTCAGCACTGCCCAATACAGCCCGGCACCAGGCAGCCGCACACCAAGTGACCCCTTCCTGTGCGCCTCTGGACGGGGCTGTGCGGCGAGGCCTTCCCACAATTGCTCTGGGGGAGGGGGTACTCCGTGTCCAGGTCCCCGTCTCTGCCCCCAACCCCCCGCTCCAGGACCTCGTTCTTGACCCTGTCCCGGCGCCCAGCATGGGGCCGGGCACTGGGAGAGCCTGTGGGCCACTTTTCCATCGTGGGACACCACCATTCTGTGCCTGCCCAACCCCCGTCTCCACGAACTGGGGTGTCCCCCCTTGCGGTCGGGGCTGGGAGTGGGGGGCTCAAGCAGCACAGCTGGGCGCCCGGGAGCCCCGGTCCAGCGGGCCACGCGGTGCCTGGCCTTGGCCCAGTCATTTCCCCTCCGGCGCACGCGCTTCCTGCCCGCCGCCCGCGCCGGGGCGAATGAATGAGCCTCTCGCGGGGACCCAGGCCGTAATCACCGGCGGATCAAAGGCCGCACGCAGCCCGCCCGCGACTGCAGCGGAACCCGGGCTTCTCGGGAAGCGGGAAGGAGCGGCGAGGGAGGGGGAACAGGCCGGGGACCCAGACGCGCCCCCCGGACCGCCGTTTCCGGTCAGGCCTGCCCGGCCCGCGCGTCCCCTTCCCCCACCGGGGCCTCAACTTCCCCCGGGAATCACCACCACTTCCGGCCACGACCTGCCGGGGAAGCTGCGGCGGCCCCACCCCCGAGCCCCCGGCCCGATCCCTGGCGCTGCGCAGGCGTGCTCCCTCCCCGGCGAGGCCCCAGCGCGGCCCCGGCGCGCACGCGCGCTCCCCGCGGCTCCGCCTGGCGCGCCCTCGCCCGCCCGCGTCACCGGCCGCGCGCCCACTCACGCCCCCCCAGCACGCGCACGCGCACTCGCCCGCCCAGTCGCGCTCGCCCGCCCGCCTCCCCGCCCGCCCCCCGCCCGCAGCGGGGCTCCCCGAGGCGCGCGCCCACCCCGGCCCCGGGTTCACGCCCCCCCGCCTCCGCGCCCTCCCCTCACCTCCTCGGTCCCGGGGCCGCCGCGCCGCACTCCTCCTCGCTCCTCCCTCGCGGATGGTGGCAGCGGCGGCAGCGGCGACTCAGACCCTGGGGTCAGGGGGACGGGCGCCCAGGCCGGAAGTGACCTTCCCGGCCGCTTCCGCCCGCGCTGCTCCCCCTCCTTTCCCACCCCCCCGCCGGCCTCCACCCCGTCCTCGCCGCTCTAGGAAGGCGAGCCCCGGAGACCCCCTAGCCGCACCCCCAGCTCTATGGTGCGGAGCGGACGCCCCTGGGAGCCACTTCCGGACGCGTCTAGGACACGGGTCCTCCGTCGCCGCTCTATGGCGCCGCGCGCCGAGGGGCTTCGGGCCCCGCCCCCTTCCAGGACAGGAGGCGCGAGCCGGGCCCGTTAGGCGGAGACTTCCGGGTGTCTCGGGAGGTGCCCCCCCCCCCCAGCCCGGCGCTCGCCGCTCGCGCCTGCGCGGTCGGCGCCCCGCGCGATCCTGGGACGGAAAGGTGTGGGGGGGTAGAGTGGCGTCGAGGGCCGCTCGTGCCACCCGGGTCCTCCGGTCGTCTCTATCATCGTAACCCCTTCCGTGCCGGGGTTCGTGGCGGGTGCGGCGTCCGCTCGCAGGGACAGCTCCGGGGCACAGCCCTGACGAGCCCTGCGCGGTCCCGGGTTGAACGTCTAGGACGGGGATCCTGCTGGCCCCGAGGCAAGCCCCACAAGTGCCCTCGCTTCCTGCACCTGCCGCTCCGAGCCGCCAGCCGCTTCCTTCCCGGGTCCCCTTTCCTCTGGGTCGGAGACAGAAGCTGGGCTCTGGTTTCGTCTGGGAAGGTCCCCGGGGGTCGGAGCCACCCCTGGAGCTGCCAGAGCTTCAGGGCCAGAGCAAGCCTTGCCCGTCTCTTGCCTCAGTGCCCTCCTTTTTCCCATTGGGCGCCTGCGAGGCTTTGCATGCTTTAGGTCCCATTAATAGCCTGTTCCCACTTTGCAGATAACAAGGGACACCGAGCTCAGGCACCTGCCGAAAGCCACACGCCCGGAATGCGAAGCCTGGGCTCCACGTGCGCATACCGCCTCCCCCTCCCGTAGTAGACCGCTGGCCCCAGCGGCGGGGGCCTCGCCTGCTTCCCTAATGGGAGGCCAGCGCTTAGGAACCCCCACTGACTGTTGGCTCTCATTTCGGGGTCCTCACACAAAGTCGCTGCTTTAATATTGCTGTTTGCACCACGGTGTCCTCATAGGCTAAGCCCCTCTGACTCTCACGTAAGGGGCAGATGACTTACTGTGATTACTGTAACCCTTTTATGATCATCCTCACGGAAGCAGTCACCAATAACAAATAAATATAAATAACGAATTTAAAAGAAACAGTCACCAAGCTTGGGAGTCGGGAGGTTGGGGACGTAGGAATCCCTTGTTGGATGACACCTCTCACAGACTCAATTCAGTGAAATGATCTGTGCGAGTGTGCTCATTCCAGGACCTGCCTCATAGCCAAGTCTCAGTGAAAATGCTAGTGATCAGGAAGACTTACTAGTATTGTTACTTCTGCTCTGTCCACTGTCCGGGTCACGTCTCAGTCTGCATCAACCATAAAGTGTGCATTGTTGATCTAATAACATCCCTTCAGAAAAAAGATACTGTATTAGATGTATACATAAAAGGTCAGATATGCCTGTGTCTCCCCTTCAGAAGTACCACAAAAGTAAATTTTTAAAGACTAATTATTATTACTATTATTGTGGGCACGAATTTTACATCGTGAGAGCTGAGACACATCTGTGTCCTCTGACTCAGATCATTCAGTGTGTGTCTGCAGTGGCCTGATGGGGACAAGCGGGGGGCACAGCTTCCTCCCCCTCCCCTTTCCACCCTCCCAGCTGGCCAGACTGGTGAGACCTGGAGCAGCTATCTGGGATCGCCAGACAGAAGCTGTGTGTTGAGGATGGTGGAGTAGCAAGCTAGGAGGTTCCAGACAGACACTTGTTGGCATAGTGAAAAACAGGTTCTGTGCCTCCGTGAGCAAAACCACCTTCTGTCTGATCGAAACCATAGATACTTCTGAGTCTCTCTTAAGACTGCCCAACCAATAACGGGATATGTCCAAAGCATAGGATGGGGATGCAGTAGAGATGGGTGCGTGGTCAGAGAAACCTGCCCTTCCCTTAGTATAGAGCCACCCCTGGAGTGCGTCTTCCCTTCCAGCGACTGCAGGTACCAGTCTTGGCATCTGAGTGTGGCCTCATGATCATACTTGTCACTAAGATGGGGGCAGAGGGACACAGACCATTTCCAAGCCTTGGCTCTGAAAAACAAGCATGCTTGCTCCGTGCCTTCTTCCCTGGATACAGAAAATACCCAGGTCCTAGGGCATGGTAGAGCCCCGAGAAGATGGGGTCTCTCCACAACCATCTCTCCCAGTGCCCAATGCCCACCCAACATTGTTACATCATCAAGAAATAAGCATCTAATTTGCACACCCATGTTTGTAGCAGCATGAATCGCAAAAGATGGAAACAAGTGGCTGTTGAGGCATAAGCAAATGTGGTTCATACGTTATCCAGCCTTAAAAAGGAAGGAAACTGCGACACACAGTGCAGTCTGGCTGAACCTTGAGGGTGTGATGCGAAGTGAAATAAGACAGAAAGACAAAGGCTGTATGAATCCACGAGGTGCCTAGAGGAGCCAAGTTCATGGAGAAGCAAGGAGAGGGGTGATTTCCAGGGCTAGGAGCAAGGTGGGGAGGGAGGGTTTCATGAGTCTGGAGATTGAGTTTTGCAAGATGCAAAGAGTTCTGGAGACAGATTGTGATGATTGCACAACAATGTGAACTAAAAGGTGGTTAAAATGGTAAATTTTATGCTCTACCTATTTTATCACACTTAAAATTTTCCTTTTTTTTTAAAGATTTTATTTATTTGTTTGACAGATACAGATCACAAGTAGGCAGAGAGGCAGGCAGAGAGAGAGAGGAGGAAGCAGGCTCCCTGCTGAGCAGAGAGCCCGATGCGGGGCTCGATCCCAGGACCCTGGGATCATGACCTGAGCCGAACGCAGAGGCTTTAACCCACTGAGCCACCCAGGCGCCCCACACTTAAAAATTTTCTAAGTAAGAAAGCAAATAATATGACATGCCATGATAATGCATATTGCTGATGTATAATGTATATCGGTGGTCTGAATGTTTATGTCCCTCAGAACTCATGGTGAGATGTAACCCCCCAAAGTGATACCAGGATATCAACATTAGGATATTAGGAGATGGGGACCTTTGGGAGGTGATTAGGCCGCAAGGGCGGAGCCCTCATGAACAGGATTGAGTCCCTTATAAAAGGGACTGCAGAGAAATCTCTAGCCTTTCCACCAGTGAGGGTGCAGGGAGAAGCTGACTCTGAACTAGGAAAGGGCCTTCGCTGGAAGGTGATGGTGCTGGCACCTTGATCTTGGACTTCCCAGCCTCCAGAACTGGGAGCAATACATTTCTGATGTTCATAAGCCCTTTATTACTGACTAAATCACTTGAGTTTCTTTCTTCTGGGAGGTTCCTCTACCCTAACTAGTGCAGGGTTTCCAGATGTCGGGCAGCAAACACAGTGGCCGTGCTCCCCTTCAGGGACGCCTCAGCACCTAGGTGGAATTGAAAGCCATGGGACTGAATAAGACGGTGCGGGAGGGGAGAGAGGGAGAGAGAGAATGGAGCGCACCTGTCGAGAAGGACGCAGACAGCGGCTATCTGACCCGAGCCAGGCCAATCTGTGCCCTTCCTTGGGAGTCTTCTCTCTGGGATGGAGAAGCTTTGCTTCTTCTCCACCCTGTGGAGGAAGCCAGTTTGCAGGAGGAGAAAATGTCCTCCTCTGAGAGATGAGAGGTGGGGACTGAGCACAGGGGCCCTCAGCATCCCCTGACCCCCCTGAGGTCTGGTCACCGGCTCTCTCACTTCCACGAAGTGAGTCCCTCCCGACCCCTTCCAGGAAATCCCCATTTTGGCCACCTGGGTTTATGTCGCCAAAGTATGGTGCACACACAAACCTCATTTGGGGTCAACATGAGTGAACGAAGACGGGCTGGGCGAGGTGGCAGGTGAGCCCCCAGCATCACTGTGCTCGCAGAGACGTAGGGGTCCCGGGTCCCAAGCCCCAGGTGCCAGCCCCTTCGTGTCCCCCCTGATGAAACCTCCCTGGCCACTGAGCGGCCAGAACAGCTGCAGGGTGGATGGGGACTTTGCAGCTGCTGTGCCATCACTGAGAAGTGTCCTGAGTCAGGGAGAAGGACACACGCACCCAGTTCATTGTGATAATGAGCACCCTGAGCAACCGGCTGGAGTCTTCATCCTGGGCCAGGCGCAGGGCTGTGCGCTTTGTTCTCGGCTTCCTCACCATTTCACCCCCCTGAGGTCGTGCAGACCTGCCCTCAAGGTGTGAGCCTCCGAGACCTGCCCACCGCATCCCAGGGACCCTGTGAGAAATGCAGAGTCCCACCACCCTCCCCCCACCCGCCAAGTCAGAATGGGCACTTTAACCCGGTGCACAAGCGAGTCTGGCCCATGAGAAAGTTTGCAAAGACTTAGCGTCAAACAAACTACAGGACGCCCAGTCAAATTTGAATTCCAGGGAAACGATAAGTTATTTTTTAGGACGAAAATGTGCCAATATTTACCCACAAAAAATTTATTTGTGGTTTAATACAAACGGAACTGTGTGTCCTGTATTCTTATTTGCTGTATCTGGCGACCCTGCGTAAAGGACCCGGTGGGTGCTTTTAGGATACCAGATACCCTCCCTGCCATGGGCTTCCCCAGATTTCCACGCTTCCTCCTTGCATCTCAGATGCAGGGGTGGGAGTGGGGGGTGCATGGGACTGAGGGGGACAGTTCCACCCCTGGGCTTTAGGAAGTGAGAGGACCACCTGCCGTAGGTTCAAGCTAATCAAAGCAGAATCACGTCCTGTGGCCTCGTCTCTGGGTAGGATGTAGTAGCCCCATTTGTGCCAGTGTGATAAAGAGGTATTTTCAGTGGGGTGTGGACAAGTAAGTTTGTCCTGGCTCTCTTCCCAGAGGGCAGAATACAGGATGCGATGCTTGGGGTGGGGGCAAGTCATTTTGCCACCATGAGGGTGGCTGAGAGATCAAAGCAGAGAAATGTCACTTCTAGCCGGGAAGGCTGACCTATCGCCTTCATAGTCCCGATAAAGATCAGATACGTGCTCGCTGCTGCATTCTTAATGGGTCTCATGACCGTCCGCACATCTCACCCACAGTTAATACCGAACTGAATGGTAAGCACCAGAGAAATCTGGTGAAAGTAGTTTTACGAGTAGGAATTCGAACAACATGTCTACAATCACATCCTCCCTGCACATCCCCTCCTCCTGGAGCACCAGGTTCCTGCAGCCAATGCGCTGCACTTTCTGCCCACGGGTCCTGTCCCCGTGCTGCCATAAAAACACCTTTTCGTGCCAAGAACATCTCATGAATTTCTTCTTGACCATTAGCTTGTGGCCCCAGGTCAAGGGATACCAGTTTGAGGACAGATCTACACCACGGGCAGCAGAAAAGATGCATTTATTAATTTATTTGGGGGGGGCACGTGTGCAAGCATGGGGCATGGGGAGGGGGGCAGAGGGAGAAGCAGCTCCCCACTGAGCAGAGAGCCCAATGGGGTCTTGATCCCAGGACCCTGGGATCATGACCTGAGCCTCGAAGGCAGATGCTTAACCAACTGATTGACCCAGACGCTCCCTTCCCCCACCCTAGCGCCCCGTGACGTCTTTAAGTCTTTAAGTCCCTTTAAATCAAAGGGACCCTGGAGCTGGTCCCTTTTTCAGGACTTCCCCGCCGGCTGATAAACCCTTCCTTGAGCTTAAGCAAGTTGGAACCAAGCTTTCAGGACTGAATGCATCACAGCGACTACGGATAGAAACTCTCACTGCTTCTATTTCAGGCAGGAAAAAACTGGTGACAGAGGAGGGGAGCATGCATGCCCCAGGCCAGCCTGCTGCCCGACTAAGTCTAGTTTTGTGTGACACCCAAGGCCACACTGGTAGTCATTTCCCTCTTCGCCCAGTTTGGGGAAGCTCTGTGTTCATGGGGCCGCTCAAGACTTTCATGTGTTCAAAGACGTTCATCTTCACACTCACCATGGTGCTGCAAGGGGGCAGGAGAGATGCTCGGCCCCAGAGAAGCTGAGACGGCAAATAGCACGGTCAAGACGGCGGCAAGTGGGAACGGGGATCTGAGAGCCGCTACTGAGCCCTCCCCCGCTCCTAGGCCTCTGCCCCAGGCTCTGTCCTACCCTCCCAGCCTCCGCCTTGCCCCAGTCCTGCTGAGCTGGGACTGGCTTTAAACTGTGCTTTATTTCCGAAAACTCCCGACACTCAGAGAGGAAAAAGATTACCAAAAACAAAACAAAACACACCCACCAAAACCAACCAAACAAACAAAAAAACAAAATAAACACACAAAGACCCCTGTAAAGCCAAAAAGCTTTTCATGAACTTGACTTAAACATACGCAATGACTTTATTGTTTAATAAGAAAAACATATTCTGACTCCCTGGGTTTCATCCATTTCAAGTAAAACCTGCTGGAAGAGTAAATTAACAAGAGGGGTGAGCGGTTGTTGGTGAGAACAAACTGTAGGGCCCGCTCACTTTCCTCTTCCGGCAGCGAATTGTTCTCAGAGCCATAAATGTTCATCATAAATGCCAAGTGGGTGTAAGGTTCTGAGAAACACCCCTTGTTGCTGCAGGACTCATGTTTTCAATGACTGTGTATTTACCTTGGGCAGTTTTTCCTGGTGTTATCGCAGGACATCAGATGTTTCGAGTGGCTGGTCCCACAGCTGATCTCACGTCTTCCTGGGGCCAGAGGAGGGCAGGACCCAGTCTCGGTGAACGAGAGGGGCACTGCCCCCGACTCAGGACGCCCCCGCCCTGATCCTCGGCCCTCCTCCTTGAGAACGTCCAGCTGGTGGAGAGAGACGTCGAACCTCGGCAGGCGTCTGTAGCATGGCACAAAACAGCACGCGAGGTCCTCAGGATCCCCGGGCAAGGGACACTGAGGAAAGGCCACATCACACAGCGACCTGTATTCCGCATTTATACAAGAAAATTATTTTCTTATTTATTTATTGTATTTATTTATTTTTAATTTTTTTTTTAAGATCTTATTTATTTGTCAGAGAGAGAAAGTGAGTGAGCACAGCAGGGGGAGCGGCAGGCAGAGGGGGAAGCAGGCTCCCCGCTGAGCAAGGAGTCCCACGAGGGACTGAGTCCCAGAACCCTGGGATCATGACAGGAGAGGAGCTGACACGCCCAACCGACGGAACCACCCAGGGGTCCCAAGAGTGTTATTTTCAAGCTTGGTTGGAATTCTTTCTTGAAAAACGAAACTAAAAATTATTTTCCAAAAAAACAAAAAAAAGAAAGAAAATTGATCATTATATATAGATCCCATACCAGAGAATTGGCCTTCTTGCTAAGAGTGGTTAGTGCTTGTGCGAAACCAACTTTGCTGACACCCTGATCTTCGGTTTCTGGCCTCCAGAACTGGGAGAGAATGACTGTGCTGTTGAAGCCCCGAGGTCTGCGATGGCGCCTGCGGACTCACACACCACGACCGGGAAATCACGAATAGCCCTGGCGCACGAATGACCCCCGTCCTTTATCACGGCTTCCTCAGCCCCTGGCCACCCTGTGCTGCACTCACCTTCCAGCCCTCCTGAGGTGCCCTGGGACCAGTCCTCCAGAACCTTCCATCAGCCTGACTTTGACAGCAGGTGTTCTGGTTCCAACTCTTAGCCCAGTGCATCTCACTGGCTTCACCCCCAGAACCCTCCAACTCTAGCCTCCTGAGACAAGACACGGGGGATGAAAGCTGAGAGAACTGCCCACAGCCGTGGCCCCTGAGAGGCTGCGTTTGCTCCGGGCAGATGTGTGGAAACAGAGCTGGACAGAACTTCCCAGGGAATTCTCTGGGTTGGCAGGTGACGTCTGCTTGGCTCCCTTGGGCTGGCGGCCTGCTCACCGTCTGCCTGTCCAGGCTCTCCCGGCCAGTGGAAGACCTGCCACCTGGGCCGCACAAGGGCCATAGGGCGGAAGAGTGGGCTTGCCGCACCCGCTGCTGGTTGTGCCTCTCTCAGTCTGTCTCCTGGGGCATCCTCAATTGTCCCAGCTGTAAAATGGGCTGATGCTTTGATCTGCTCTGCAGCTCCAGAGAGAGAGCGTAGGGTGGAATAACATAATAGGCAGTGTGTGCCCCTCATTAAGCAATTCATTCATAATTTAACTGTTCATTCCTGAGGGTTTCCTGGGGCCTGGCGAAGATGACTCACACTCACAATCCAGCCCCCAGGAGCTGGGGTGCAGACTGGCTGGCTGGCTCCATACTCACTCATCCATCACCCGTTTATACAATAAACATCACATGAGCCTCCGGGTGCCGGGTGCCGGACACCCAGGCATGAACCGAATCCCCTCCCCACCCTGGAGGATCTCCCTGCTTTAAAGCACCATACAAAAGAGAAAACGTTAATTATCATTTTGAGTAATAATTATAGCGGTGCTACAAAGGAGCCCAGGAGCTTTGGTAGGATAAGGGCCAGATCTGCTGCCAAAAGAATTTTTG